>JAODAL010018879.1:0-73510 GCA_025379985.1 Phyllomedusa bahiana | reverse complement strand
CGAATGGGGAGGTTCACAACAGACCAGTGCTTCAAGTGTAGTGTCTCCTGCAGCGGACCTAAAACCACTGTCTGTGGGAATGTCCGATAATTAAGGGGTACTGGGAACAAGTGATAACTTATGCAAAAGACACGCTGCACCTCTATTTCATACCATGCTCCTCGTGGGCAATATTTAGTTTTGTAGACAGGGAAGAACAAGGATTATCTAGACGTGAGGGGAGACTGCTACATATAATAGCAGCAGCTGCCCGAAAGGCAATTTTACAAGTATGGCTACTACCCACGGCTCCGACCTTTAACTTATTCTGGGACAAACTTAATTTTTTGATGCGCATGGATTGGGTGGAGGCTTCTTCACATAAAGAGGCGAGGGTAAGGAACTTCTTTTCTTTGTGGGGCACATTTATAAACACACTGCCAGAAGAAACCAGGCGGAGAGTGAGGACATTTTTTGAACTGACCTCATTGTACATGGAAAGACAAATGTTTGGAGAACGACCGGTGACAGAACGATAAGAAAGGACTGAGATGGGCTATATAGTGTTGCAGAGTGAGGGGTCACTTCAAGCCCACTGAAAATCAGAGCGGCCGGAGACACTCTGTAGATGGTGACACAATAGGACAGTATCGCCCGAAGCGGATAGGAGGAGGGAGGAGGACCACTCAGACAATACGCCAGCTTGTCAGGAAAATTTTACGTGACTTGGCAGCATGCGTTAGTTATGGATAGTTTCGATTTAGGTTTTGCATAGGAACTGCTTTGTGGTTTATATATTGTTGGGTTAGGGTAGAATAAGGGGAAAAAAAAAAAAAAAAAGGGAAAATAATGTCTTCAGATGAACAACGGTTTGTGAAAATGTGTTGTGACAAATGCTATGTTACAAGAGTGTTAATTCCTGTGCATGTGATAATTTGCATGTTATTTGAAGATGTTCAATAAAAACAAAGTTAAAAAAAAAAAAAAAAAATGTTACAGCCACAAAATTAAATGTATTTTATTGATATTTTATGTGATAGAGCAACACAAAGCAGCAAGTATTTGTGACATGTACAGAAGATGCACTTTTCCAAAATGTTTGTAAATTAAAAAACTGAAAAGTGTGGCGTGCATATGTTTTCAGCCCCCATGAGTCAATACTTTGTAGGACCACCATTGGCTGCAATGACAGCTGCAGTCTGCTGTGGGATGTTTCTAACAGCTTTGCACATCTAGAGGCTGGAATTCTTGCCCATTCTTCTTTGCAAAATAGCTCCAGCTCAGATTGGTTGGTTAATGTTTGTTAACAGCAATTTTCAAGTCTGGCCACAGATTCTCAATGGGATTTAGGTCTGGACATTTAAACACATGAATATGCCGTGATGTAAACCTTTCCATGGTAGCTTTGGCTGTATGTTTAGGGTCATTGTCCTGCTGGAAGGTGAACCTACGCCTTAGTCTTTAGTCTTTTGCAGCCTCTAACAGATTTTCCTCTAGGATTTCCCTGTATTTAGCTCCATCTATTCTTCTATCAACTCTGAGCAGCTTCCTAGTTCCCGCTGAAGCAAAGTCTCCCCCAGCATGATGCTGCCACCACTGTGTTTCATGTTGGAAATTGTGTGTTCAAGGTGATGTGCAGGGTTGGCATTTCTCCACACATAGGGCGACATGTATGAATGCGTACTTTTTTTTACTTGGCGCCGACACTCCAGTTCTAAATAGAAATAGAGGAGTGTAGAATACGACCGTATGAATACTTTTGGCGCATTACATAGAGCTTAATGCGCCAAACTTTGTATGGGCATAGAGTGTAATGCTCAGAATCTCATAATCCGAGCATTGAAACATTAAGAGGGCGACATGTATGAATTCAAATGCATACTTTTTTTTTTACTTGGCGCCGACACCACAGTTCTAAATAGATATAGAAGAGTGTAGAATACGACAGATTTTTGGCGCATTACACAGAGCTTAGTGCGCCAAGTTTGGCGCATTACACTCTATGCCCTCATACAAAGTTTGGCGCATTACGCTCTATGTCATGCGCCAAAAATCTGTGTGTCGGCGCCAAGTAAAAAAAAAAGGACGCATTCGAATTCATACATGTCGCCCATAGCATTTGGCATTTAGGCCTCATCTGACCAGAGCACTTTCTTCCACATGTTTGCTCTGTCCTCTACATAGCTTTTTTAAACTGCAAACGGGACTTCTTATCCCTTGCTTTCAAAAAGGGCTTTCTTCTTGCCACTCTTCCATAAACGCCAGATTTGTGGAGTACAAGATTAATAGTTGTCCTGTGGACAGATTCTCCTCCCTGAGATGTGGCTCTTGCAGCTCCTCCTGAATGACCATGGGCCTCTTGGCTGCTTTTCTAATTAGTGCTCTCCTTGTCTGAGCTGTCATTTTAGGTGGACAGCCATGATTTGGTAGGTTAGCAGTTGTGTTATACTCCTTCAATTTACGGATGACAGATTGAACAGCACTCTGTGAGATGTTCAGTGTTTGGGCTATTTTTTAAAAACCTAACCCTGCAATGCACTTTGCCACCTTCACCCCATATATCCAATCCCTTGCCCGCTCCTGTCACCTGCACCTCAAGAATATCTCCAAAATCCGTCCGTTTCTCACTGTGGAAACTACTCAAACTCTCATTACTGCTCTTATTCTTTCTCGTCTTGACTACTGTAACTCCCTGCTTATCGGTCTCCCTCTCTGTAAACTCTCCCCTCTCCAATCTGTCCAGAATGCAGCAGCCAGGCTCATCTTTCTCTCCAGCAGCTATACTGACGCCTCTACCCTGTGTCAGTCACTGCACTGGTTGCCCATCCAGTACAGGATACAGTATAAACTCAGCACTCTCGCCTATAAAGCTCTCCACAACGCTGCTCCTCCCTACATCACCTCCCTCGTCTCTGTCTACCACCCGACCCGCTCTCTCCGCTCTGCTGCTGATATCAGGTTACACTCATCAATCATCTGAACCTCTCATGCCTGCCTACAAGATTTCACACGTGCAGCACCAATTCTCTGGAATATGCTACCGCGGGCGATCAGGCACATTCACAACCCTCATAGTTTTAAGAGGGCCCTGAAAATACATCTTCTCGGTCTGGCCCACCAAGATCCCTAACTGCTATCACACACATCTGTCACTCCCTACACTAGGGCACTCACAGGCACTTATCTGTATATAGATGTACAGTCTGGGTGTTCATCCATTTTTCATGTAAACAACCCCCTATTTATGAAACATGGCCGGACCATTGTAAACTTTGCACTTCTTACCGTATGTTTCATCCATACACCCTAATAGATTGTAAGCTCTCACGAGCAGGGCCCTCACACCTTGTGTCTCATTTGTAAGTACTTTTAATGTGTAATGTCTGTATGTTTACCCTTGAATTTGTAAAGTGCTGCGGAATATGTTGGCGCTATATAAATAAAGATTATTATTATTATTGCCACAACTTTATGCCTGAGCTGCCTGGTGTGTTCCTTGGTTTGCATGATGCTGTTGGTTCACTAATATTCTCTAACAAACTTTTGAGGTCTTCACAAAAAGGCCGTAGTTATACTGAGAATAAATTACATACAGATGTACTTTATTTACTAATAAGATGACTTCAAAAGGCAATTGGTCACACAAGATTTTATTTAGGGGTATCAGAGTACAGAGGTCTGAATACATATGCACGCCACATTTTTCCTTTTTTTTATTTGCTAAAATTTGGAAAAACACAGATAATTTTCTTTACACTTCACAAATACTTGTGAATTTATTCATGATGAATCACGTTAAAAAACAGCTATTTCCAGGCTGCAGAGAGCCTGTATGGTGTTGTAGAACATTGTGCCATGCAGAAATATGCATAGGGAGTATGGTTTGGTATTGAAACAATGCTGTGATTTAGTATGACACACAGATGACAAGCGCCGCTCTTGGAATCACTTCAGACCACTTATCTGAGCAGTTATGGGGTCAAAACTGACCAAATATTGGAAGTGGGAATGCAGCCTGACAGGGTATTGTCAGCGCCAGCTGGAAAGAACCGAGCAGAGAGCCAAGATCCCACTATAGTGTCAAA
The DNA here is from genome assembly GCA_025379985.1 of Phyllomedusa bahiana. NCBI lineage: Eukaryota > Metazoa > Chordata > Amphibia > Anura > Hylidae > Phyllomedusa > Phyllomedusa bahiana. The sequence goes on along the minus strand of JAODAL010018879.1, from coordinate 69,446 downwards.
GAATGCACTCCTTTTGCACCGTCATCAGATGATTCCACAGATTATGAGAGAACCTGTTCTGTTAAACGCTGATACATGTACAGATTGTGGAGGTGGAAGCAGCATGAGTAGGCCACAAGTGGCACAATGAAATAGTGTGTAGGTGGTGGCAGCATGAGTAGGCCACAGAGTGGCACAATGACATAGTGTGGAGGTAGCGGCAGCATGAGTAGGCCACAGAGTGGCACGATGACATAGTGTGAAGGTGGTGTCAGGATGAGTAGGCCCCAGATTGGCACGATGACAAATTGTGGAGGTGGCAGCAGCATGAGTGGGCCACAGTGGCACAATGACAGATTGTGGAGGTGGCAGCAGCATGAGTAGTCCATAGAGTGACACGATGACAGATTGTGGAAGTGGCATCAGCATGAGTAGGCCACAGAGTGGCACAATGACAGATTGTGGAGGTGGCAGCAGCATGGGTAGGCCACAGAGTGGCACGATGATATAGTGTGGAGCATTAGAAGGCTTACGTAATGGCCCAGTGAAGAGTGGGGAGGTGGGTGGCAATACCAGTCCCTGATAAAGATGGTGGGTGGTAGAAGAAGCAGCTGGCAGCAGATGTGTGGCATCAGGCGGGTTGCAGCATCAGAATAGTAGCTGAGGCAGGTAGCCAGAAGAATCCAGACTAATTTGTCAAAGTTTGGGTGAGGCAGCATGATTGATCTAATCTGATGCATCAGGTGTGGAAATTCTGGCTGATCCATGCCTGATTCATCTTGACAAAGGTGAGTCTCTCCACATTTCGGGTGGACAAGCAAGTTCTCCTTGGGGTAACGATGGCCACCGCCTCACTGAACACCCACTCTGATGCCATAATACTGGCCGGGCAGGACAGCTTCTCCAGTGCAAACTAGGCAAGTTGCGGCCACAAATCCAGTTTGGCTGCCTAGTAGTCTAGCGGATCTTCAGTGTGGGGTGGCAGGGTGCTGTCCAAGTAGGCTAGCACCTGCTAGTTCAGGGTCTGCTCCAGGTGCTGTGGCTGCTGCTGGTAAGTACCTTCCTCACTAGGCGAGTGAAGAAAGCTGCTCATCAACGACTCAGGCTGCTGCTGATGGAGCTGGTATTGCTCCAACCCCTCCCCCCCACACCCCTCCACAGCAGCCGTGGCAGTGGTACGTGAGCTCTGTTGTGAACTATCTTTGAAATATAGTGTGTGTATTTCTTACATACACATATCTCCATTACAGCCAGTTCAGTCTTTTGGGATATTGCTCTCTGTGTCAAAGTTACTTTTTTCACTTATCATGGTGATTCACCACATATCCTAAAATAATAACCTGCCTGTAATGGAGATGTGTGTATATGACAAAAACACAAGCTGTATTTCAAAGGTTTTTTGAGACAAATAAGTGTCACAAATTTACTGTTTGGCCCAGAAAACAATATCCCAAAATAATAACCTGCCTACCCTGGGGGGGTGAGGGAGCTATCTGTGGCCTAGCAGTACCATCCCGGACAGGGCACAGAGGGGGCGGTTATCCTTATATTTCCTCTTCTCCCCCCCTCATCCCATTCCCATCCCTCTTGTTGTCTGTAGGATCTGCGTGCTTTGTGTAGTGTGTTTGTCAATGTGACTGTTCTTATCTACTTCAGCTGGCGGTTTGGGTGTTAGCTCACCCTTACACAATACATTGGAATATGACAAGATGTTAATGTAACCTGTTTAATGCATTATTCCAAGTTGGTCACATCTTAGTTGTAAGATACACATTTATGATGCTGTCATTATTGATGCGGAATCCCGCACATATGTTACCTTACTTTATGCTACTATCTGTAATACTTCAATTTTTTAAATAAAATTACGCTTTGAATTTAAAGAAAAATAATAATAATAACCTGCCTGTAATGGAGATGTGTGTATATGACAAATACACAAACTGTATTTCAAAGGTTTTTTTTTAGACAAATAAGTGTCACAAATTTACTGTTTGACTCAGAGAACAATATCCCAAAATAATAACCTGCCTGTAATGGAGTTGTGTGTATCTGACAAATACACAAGCTGCATTTCAAAGGTTTTTTAGACAAATAAGTGTCACAAATTTACTGTTGGCCCAGTGAACAATATCCCAAAATAATAACCTGCCTGTATTGGCAATGTGTGTATATGACAAATACACAAGCTGTATTTCAAAGGTGTTTCACCTTATAAGTGAAAAAAGTAACTCTTTGGCGCAGAGAACAATATCCCAAAATAATAACCTGCCTGTAATGGAGATGTGTGTATGTGAGAAATACACAAGCTGTATTTCAAAGATAGTTCACCACAATAAGTGAAAAAAGTAACTCTTTGATACAGAGAGCAATATCCCAAAATACTGAACTGGCTGTAATGTAGATGTGTGTATGGGAGAAATACACACACACCGGATTTCAAAGATAGTTCACCACAATAAGTAAAAATAAGTAACTATTTGGCACAGAGAGCAATATCCCAAAATAAAAAATGCTAGTTCAGGTACATGTGTGTATATGACACACACACACACACACACACACACTGTGTAATTGAAAGGTCTTTCACCCCCGTAACTATAAATATGGAAGTATTTGGCACAGAGTGCAATCTAGTGCTGCTACAGAGAGACACACTAGCAAGTGGCAGAATGTAAAATGGCTGGCCTATTTATGGGGCTGTGACATCACAGAAGCTGGCTGGCTGCTGATTGGCTGCATGTCATGGAGTTTCTTTCTTTCTCCCATAGTTCTTTGCCCCATGTCACACCATGTGTTCGCAGCCATTATAGAAAACGATTTGTTACCACGAATTGCAAGGAAATTCGGCTTCGTTTAGAATCAAATTTTTCCTGAAATTAAAAATGAATTCCACTTCATCAGATTCGATTCGCTCATCCCTAGCTGTAACATTTAAAAATAAGGGACAGTTCAAGGAGTATGAAGACTGTAACCCACTGTAAATGTGTCACGTGACTGGGAAACTTTTTTTTTTTTATTGGGCCACTAAAAGCTTCCTATTAATTTTTTAGAGGAATTGTTTTGTGTTTTCTGGCTTTGCGGAGCAGGTCCTTGATTATATTGTGATATAACTTTCATAAAATCCTATCCAACTAGACCAAAAGCCTTCCCAGCATCTGTGCCAAAGAAGACCAGAGGGAAGTAGCTTTTCTGTGCAGATGAACACTTTGGTAAACCATTTTATTTAACAACGTCATATTGAGCAATGATATAGGCCTACAATTAGCACAATGTATTGAGAGCTGATAGAGTTTTTGCCTCTCTGCGTTTTAACAGTTTTTCAGGGATGCCGTTATGTGAAGACTTGTTTTATGCGGCAGAAGTTGTATTTTTGGGAGGCATAGTTTGAGTATAAATTACTGGGTAATTTAATTATTTTTTTTTTTTTTGCGACGTGAACATACAGCATTTTTCTGTTTCTATTATTTTTAATCATTTTTAACACCATTCACATTTCACACTTAACAACCTGAATAATTCTACAGGTCATTACGGTCATGTGGATATTTAATATGAGTAGATTATATTTTTGTGTGTAATGTAAGTGCAATATTTTTTGTATTACAAATGTTGTTTTATTTTTTACAGTTTGTTTTCTTCTTTTTTTTTTAATCCCATTAAAGTAAAGCAATTTTTTCACTTTTTTTTACACTTAAAAGGGTTGTCTCACTAAAAAGAATAGCTTTCAATATGTAGGGACAGGTAATTAAAGACTTTATCCAAATACATTAGTCTTTTTTTGATTTTACCTTAGTTAGGAGATGAGAGATTGTATCTGAGTGCACATGTAGCTTTGTATACCAAAGACTAGCTCTCCTGCACTGCTCTTTGTAATGTCTCATCTACTTATAGGAAAAAGAAATTATGCTAATCACTGTTAGGCCTCGTTCACACGGCTTCTTCTGGGACGGATTGGAGCCGTACTGCGCGCCATAGAGAACTATGGATTCCATCGCTCCTCCTCGCTCGGCAAATCCGCCGCGGCGGGGAGAAAGTGACATGCACGTTATTTACGGCGCGTACGCGCCATGAATAATGCAATGTCTATGGGGCCGGCGGGCAGGTCCCCCGCCGCGCCCCCGTCCCGCCCCTTATTCAAGCTGTAACTGCGGGCGAAATCAGTCCTGCAATTACAGCTTGAATAAGCCGTGTGAACACTGCCTTATAGAACCACCCACAGTCTGATAAAGGCAGGGTGTAAGAAAAGTTTGCTGTGACTGTGAAACTGCATGATAAGAAAACCCCTTTAATAATAACATACTCCCATATATTAATACATTACATTCTGTGTCAGTATGACACAGGTTGCTGTCAGGACAACACACAGTGTGTCCTCACAGTAGGGTTACTATGCAGACATCCCAGGAGCTACTCTAGTTCCCCACTGCTGACTGTATAGACCTTTCCCAGGCTCCTTCGATGAAGCAGGAGAATCCCCTTTGAACATGCCACAGTCATGGACCACAGCAATCAAAGGGTTGAATGGCGGTCATCGCAGGCTTCCATCGGTTCATGCTCAAGAAACGAAGTTGTTAAATACAGTTCTGTTCCTAACATAGCTGCGGCGCTGGGAGTTGCAAACCCCTATGAAGGCAGTAAATTCTTTTGGCGTGGTTGTCAACAGAAGATGTGCACTGCCCGCTGCCAAGACAGTGGGCAGTCATTAAGGGGTTAATGCAGTCTAGAAAGGAGAAATAGTTTAGGAGGGGAAGGCAATCCTGACCAGGGCATTTCCCCTTGGGTTTTGACAGGATTACCTTGCATAATTCTTTATTCATGAAGGATTTACACCGCACAGATTTATGTTCTTGTGAGTAAAAAAAAAATTCTGGCTGTTCTTTTTTGTTTCCTTGTCACTTTCTCCAATATTGAAGGGGTTGTCTCCAGTGTCGGACTGGGGGGGTCTGGGGCCCACAGGGGAGTTGATCTGGGGGGGGGCCCACCCTTGATCTTGGGGGGCCCACCCTACTGTACGTAAAAATATTACCGGCCTCTCGGACATAAATGCGCCCATTTTACCACATAATACAGTGTGCAAAACAGAATTGTATGGTGTAGTACAATAGCAAGTGAGTCACACATCTGTCTGTCTAGCATATCATAGACACAGGGCTAAGTAGCTCCATCCATATCCCCCTCCACCCACATACAATATCCCCCTCCACCCACATACAATATCTCCCTCCACCCACATACAATATCCCCCTCCACCCACATACAATATCCCCCTCCACCCACAATACAATATACCCCCCACCCCACTACAATATCCCCCCCCACCCACATACAATATCCCCCTCCACCCCACATACAATATCCCCCTCCACCCCACATACAATATCCCCCTCCACCCCACATACAATATCCCCCTCCACCCCACATACAATATCCCCCTCCACCCCACATACAATATCCCCTCCACCCGCATACAATATCCCCCTGCACCCACACAATATCCCCCCTCACCCACACACAATAATCCCCCCTCCACCCACACACACTATCCCCCCCCCCACCCACACAATATCCCCCCTCCACCCACACACAATATCCCCCCCTCCACCCACACACAATATCCCCCCCTCCACCCACACACAATATCCCCCTCCACCCACACACAATATCCCCCTCCACCCACACACAATATCCCCCTCCACCCACATACAATATCTCCCCCACCCACATACCATATCCCCCTCCACCCACATACACTATCCCCTCCACCCACATACACTATCCCCCCACCACATACAATATCCCCCTCCATCCACATACAATAACCCCCTCCAATAGCCCACATACACTATCCCCCTCCACCCCACATACACTATCCCCCTCCACCCCACATACACTATCCCCCTCCACCCCACATACACTATCCCCCTCCACCCGCATACACTATCCCCCTCCACCCGCATACAATATCCCCCTCCACCCGCATACAATATCCCCTCCACCCACATACAATATCCCCTCCACCCACATACAATATCCCCCTCCACCCCACATACAATATCCCCCTCCACCCACATACAATATCCCCCTCCACCGCCCCACATACACTATCCCCCTCCACCGCCCCACATACACTATCCCCCTCCACCGCCCCACATACACTATCCCCCTCCGGCCCACACACAATATCCCCCTCCACCCACACACAATATCCCCCCCTCCACCCACATACAATATCCCCCTCCACCCACATACAATATCTCCCTCCACGTTTCCATTGGTCACGCACCTCACCACCTTCTAAAATACACACCAGCAAGAAAGTAGAAGTGTAACTCCTATCACAGGGTCAATCAGGGACACATGTACACTGCCACTAAACTAATGCCAATATAACCTACAACACCGCCATATAGAGACCGCATAGAGGTCAGACACCAGCTCAGGTCACATCACATTACAGTGAATACAGCACTGATCCAATATAGAAGTAACATAACCCCTTACATCCAGGGACTCACCAGAGACGTCCTATCTGAGGAGTCGTTCTCTTCTCTTGAGTCGTTCTTATTCCCTTTTCTTCTGCATCCGTTCCACACCGCCATGATGACTTGTCCCGGACACAACTCATCCCTGCAGAAATTACACACAAATATCTTAGAATCCTCAATTTTCCAGCATCTTTTTACCCATTCCCACCTCTCTACAAACTTCCCAGGGGTGGGAGAGCGGGTACAAGCCATAACTTAGAGGTCTAGTATCCTAGGGGGTTGGAGGGTGGGGAAAGGACTAACCCCCCTGGAGATAATGCAGGAGTATACAGGCAGTTAGGGGGTCTCTTTTAGGGAGTATACAGGCAGTTAGGGGGTCTCTTTTAGGGAGTATACAGGCAGTTAAGGGTCTCTTTTAGATAGTATACAGGCAGTTAAGGCCTCCTTTAGGGAGTATACAGGCAGTTAGGGGTCTCTTTTAGGGAGTGTACAGGTAGTTAGGGGCCTCCTTTAGCTAGTGTGCAGGAAGTCAGCCCCCCCTTTAGCTAGTGTGTAGGTAGTCAGGGCCCCCTTTAGCTAGTGTGTAGGTAGTCAGGGCCCCCTTTAGCTAGTGTGTAGGTAGTCAGGGCCCCCTTTAGCTAGTGTGTAGGTAGTCAGGGCCCCCTTTAGGTAGTGTGTAGGTAGTCAGGGCCCCCTTTAGGTAGTCAGGGCTCCCTTAGTTAGTCAGGGCCCCCTTTATATAGCCAGGGGCCCCCTTTATGTAGTCAGGGCCCCCCTTTAGTAGTCAGGGCCCCCTTTATGTAGCCAGGGGCCCCTTTATTTAGTCAGGGCCCTCCTTTATGTAGTCAGGGGGCCCCTTTATGTAGTCAGGGCCCCTCATAGTAGCCAGGGCCCCCCATAGTAGTCAGGGGCCCCCCATAGTAGCCAGGGGCCCCCCTAGTAGTCAGGGCCTCCCTTAGTAGTCAGGGCCCCCCATAGTAGTCAGGGGCCCCCCATAGTAGCCAGGCCTCCCCATAGTAGCCAGGCCTCCCCATAGTAGTCAGGGGCCCCCCATAGTAGCCAGGGCCCCCCATAGTAGCCAGGGCCCCCATAGTAGTCAGGGGCCCCCATAGTAATCAGGGGCCCCCATAGTAATCAGGGGCCCCCATAGTAATCAGGGGCCCCCCTATAGTAGCCAGGGACCCCCATTCGTAGTCAGGGACCCCCATAGTAGCCAGGGCCCCCTTAGTAGCCAGGGCCCCCATAGTAGCCAGGGCCCCCTTAGTAGTCAGGGGCCCCCTTAGTAGTCAGGGCCCCCATTAGTAGTCAGGGCCCCCATTAGTAGCCAGGGCCCCCCATAGTAGCCAGGGCCCCCATAGTAGCCAGGGGCCCCCATAGTAGCCAGGGGCCCCCAGAGTAGTCAGGGGCCCCCCCGAGTAGCCAGGGGGCCCCCCTTAGTTGCCAGGGGCCCCCTTAGTAGTCGGGGCCCCCCCTCTTAGTAGCCGGGGCCCCCCCCCTCTTAGTAGCCGGGGCCCCCCCCCCTTAGTAGTCGGGGCCCCCCCTCTTAGTAGTCAGGGGCCCCCCCTCTTAGTAGTCAGGGGGCCCCCCCTCTTAGTAGTCAGGGGGCCCCCCCTTAGTAGTCAGGGGGCCCCCCCCTTGGGCCCCCCCTCTTAGTAGTCAGGGGGCCCCCCCTCTTAGTAGTCAGGGGGCCCCCCCCCCTTAGTAGTCAGGGGGCCCCCCCCTTAGTAGTCAGGGGGCCCCCCCCCTTAGTAGTCAGGGGGCCCCCCCCATAGTAGTCAGGGGGCCCCCCCCCCTTAGTAGTCAGGGGGGCCCCCCCCCCTTAGTAGTCAGGGGGGCCCCCCCCCCCTTAGTAGTCAGGGCCCCCCCCCTTAGTAGTCAGGGCCCCCCCCCCCCTTAGTAGTCAGGGGGCCCCCCCCCCTTAGTAGTCAGGGGGCCCCCCCCCCCTAGAACTCCGGGGGCCCCCCCCCCCCTTAGTAGTCAGGGGGCCCCCCCCCCCTTAGTTGTCAGGGGCCCCCCCCCCCCCTTAGTAGTCAGGGGCCCCCCCCCCTTAGTAGTCAGGGGGCCCCCCCCCCTTAGTAGTCAGGGGGCCCCCCCCCCCTTTAGTTGTCAGGGGCCCCCCCCCCCTTAGTCGTCAGGGGGCCCCCCCCCTTAGTAGTCAGGGGGCCCCCCCCCTTAGTAGTCAGGGGGCCCCCCCCCTTAGTAGTCAGGGGGCCCCCCCCCCCTTAGTAGTCAGGGGGCCCCCCCCCCCCTTAGGAGTCAGGGGGCCCCCCCCTTAGTAGTCAGGGGGCCCCCCCCCTTAGTAGTCAGGGGGCCCCCCCTGAGTAGTCAGGGGGCCCCCCCCCTTAGTAGTCAGGGGGCCCCCCCCCCTTAGTAGTCAGGGGCCCCCCCCCTTAGTAGTCAGGGGGGCCCCCCTTAGTAGTCAGGGGCCCCCCCCCCTTAGTAGTCAGGGGGCCCCCCCCCTTAGTAGTCAGGGGCCCCCCCCCTTAGTAGTCAGGGCCCCCCCCCTTAGTAGTCAGGGCCCCCCCCCCTTAGTAGTCAGGGGCCCCCCATAGTAGTCAGGGCCCCCCCCTTAGTAGCCAGGGGCCCCCCTTAGTAGTCAGGGGCCCCCCATAGTAGCCAGGGCCCCCCCCATAGTAGCCAGGGCCCCCCCCTTAGTAGCCAGGGCCCCCCCCCCTTAGTAGCCAGGGCCCCCCCCCTTTGTAGTCAGGGGCCCCCCCCCCTTAGTAGTCAGGGCCCCCCCCCTTAGTAGTCAGGGGCCCCCATAGTAGTCAGGGCCCCCCTAGTAGCCAGGGGCCCCCTTAGATAGTTTAAAAAAAAAAAAACAACCAGCCACTTACCTGGCTCCGGCTCCCGCTCCGGCTCCCGGCAGGTCCCGGCCGCTCGAGCTCCCCGCCGGCTCCGTACTGGCGCCCTGCATAGGCGGCGCGGTGAAGTGACGTCACCGCGCCGCCTACGTCAGCAGTAGGGGCCGGCGCCCGGCAGGCTGAACGCATTAGGCCATCAGCCTGCCGGGGAGATCAGCGGAGCGCAGCGCTAGTGGTGCTGTGGTCCGCTGACACCGCGCAGCCCCGGGAGTCGGGGACCGGATGCGCGGCCGGGCCCCGGGGAGCGACGGCACTGCCTCCAGGCCCACAGCGGCTCGGGGGGGCCCACCGGGGGATTCCCCGGTCCCCCGGCGGCCCAGTCCGAGCCTGGTTGTCTCACTACAATATTTTCAACATGTAAAAACAAGTCACTTTCCATTGACAGTGTCCTATCTATTCCTAGATATCCCCCCTTGTATGGGCTGCATCAGCTCCTCAGGTCGCTATAGCCACAGACCTGTTCTCTCTCTCCTGATAGGCTGCCAGCGCTGGTTGCTATAACTACAGACCTGGTGTCCTCAGCAGCTCATCACTGCAGGCCAGTAGAAGCCAATAAAGCCATTAAACATGCCCCTGAATTAAAAAATGAAACTGAAAAAATAGGACTGAGGTGAGATGAATCGATGGAGTGAGACAAACAGAAGACTGAAACTTCCTATACTCCACTATAACAGCATGTATTAGGTGTACTTTTTGTTGTGGATCGATGCTATACACTTTAGCTGCATTTCTTTTAGTATTTGTGCTATGAACCTTTTTTATCCTTACAAATAAGAGGTTATGCATATGGAGACAAACAAACACTACTGAATTCAGTACATTTTGCTGCTCTGGGTGGAGTCAGGAGAGTTGCTTTACTTAAAGTTAAATCACAAGTATTTTGGGGTGTACCTCGGAGCGTAATTGCACTGAAGTACGCGCCTGCAAGTATGGTAAAGCAGTCATTTGAGCTATGTGTAAAATCATCATTGTCATTTAGGGTCCCATTGTAAAAAAAAAAAAAAAAAAAATTTTACGTATATTTTTGTTATTTTTTCATTGCTATTTGAATTCCTAGACTCAATTTTTTTTTTTTCTCATCTTTTACAGTATACAAACACCAAATGGACACACTATTGACCTCCATTTTGCCATTTAATCCTAGGATAGGTTTAGTGTACACGTCGGGAGCTTTCAAGGCGCACATGCTTATAGGGGTTGTATCATTACATTAAATGGTCTTCAGAATAAGGGGACAGTGAAAATAAGTAACTTTGCAATTGGATGTCTTTTGCAAAGCGCCCTGTTATAAACAGTCTCCCTTATCTTCTTTTTTCGAAAAAACACTTTTTCCCCAGTGTGGTGGTCCCCACCCCTTGCATTTCATTGGCTGTGGCTCAACTAATTTACATTCTGTCTGGCCCCTGGTCGATTCACGGGAGCGAGCTTTCCCCTGCCTCCTCACTCAGAATAAGGGGCGGCAAACATTTCACTCTGAAAAACCCCAGCTGCAAGTAATCCTGCACTGCTTCTACAATCAGAAAACAGCGAATTTGCCTGGGTCCTTGTGTAAACTTAGAAGGAAGGGGAACAGCTGTCTGCTCTGGTTGAGTTCATAGAAAAGGGATTCAACTGTAACAAAAAATTCAGCTTGAGAGGAAAAAATCAGTGCTTGATTTCATAAAAGATGTCTAACTAAATTCAAACCTGTGGTAGTAACCACACTTACAAAAAAAGACTGCAAAGGGGAAGGACAGTGACATGTGGACTCGAGGGGGGGAGGAACACAAAACTCGGGAGCGCATGAAACGTGATTCGTCCCCCTTCAGTTAAAAAACCCCAGCGGGAGGGGAAGAAACGCCCCTGTATTTCAAAACTGAGAAAATCAATTTTAAGAAAACAGCCAACTGAGAAGCGATCTCCCCTTTAAATTTTAGGCGCTTAGGGTGTCCGTAAACCTGAAATGGGGCCTAAAAAAATATAATGAAAATGAGACCCAGATTTAGTAGGTGCCCTCCCTCCATTTGAAGCTTTTTGGTTGTGCCCAAATAGGTGCCTGGGGGCCCCATAGGGAAAACCCTGAAAATGGCAGAATTGGGGAATCAAAATAATTGCATTTTTCCCTGGTCCATTTCCGGTTCTTGTGAAAAAAGTAAAAAATTGAAGACTGCAAAAGAGGTAAAAAAAAATTTCCCCCACTTTGCTTTAATTCCTGTGAAACACCTAAATGGTTAACAAACTTCCTAAATGCTGTTTTGAATACTTTAAGGGCTCTAGTTTCTTAGATGGGGTCATTTGTGGGGGTAACATACAGGCCAATCAAAGCCACATCAGAACTGGACTGGTCCCTAAAAAAATTTATATTGCAAATTTTCTTGAAAATGTGAAAATTACTACTAAAGCCCCCAAATGTAATAAAAAAAACATAAAAAAAATTATGCCAACGTACAGCAGACACATGGTAGATGCTAGTTATAAACTATTTTGTGTGGAATAACTATCTGTCTTACACAAAGAATTTTTTTAAGTTTGAAAATGGTAAATTTTTCAAATTTTTCACTATACTTTGATATTTTTCATAAATAAACAAGGATTTTTCAGAGCAAAATTTCTTACTATCTTAAAGCACAATGTGTCATGAGAAAATAATCTCTGAATCACATGAATAGGTGAAAGTGTCAAAAAGTTATTCTCACATAAATTGACACGTCAGATTTCAAAAATTGGACTCTGACTTTTTTGTATGGGTGTTTCAGAAACAAAACCGTGTTGCAAAACCGCTTCAAAACCTTGTCTGAAAAAGCAGCTTTTCCGACAGGGTTTTGATGATGATTTTATGGATTCAGTGTCCAAATCACCTACGTAAACATACCCTTACAGTTTAGTACAAGAGTTGTGATACTGTGGTGAAGATGGCTATAAAACTTGTGAACTGCACCACATTGCAACCCTACCTCGCCTAGCTCACACTTTACTGAACTTAAAGAGGATCTTTCATGCTCAGGGAAACATCATGAAGTAACAGGGAACTAAAATACAAACACTTCCTCAAATATGCTTCCTTAGGAAAATCAAAGCAATTCACCTGTAATTTAGGTTTGTTTTAAAAGCTCCTGACCGCTTAATGGAACACTATTTTGATAGCTCTGTGAAACTTCTGGCTTTTGAGAAGGGAGAGTCCTCTGTGAAAGCAGGAGGCCGAAAGCCTATATCATGTGTACACTGGGAAGCTCTGTGCTGCCATTTCTATGCTGGATGTTATTACAATAGCAGTAGTATAATATAGATGCTTGGGTGTTATGGAGGAGGAGTGAGTAACAGGTAAAACTTGGCATACATACATCCTCAGTGTGCTGTGCCTGCAGGGTATATAGTTACAATTAACCCAATACAAGCTGCTTTATCCACAGCTCCCTCTGCATAGTTGGTGTCTCCAAGGGAAGGAATCTTACTAGATTGTGAGCTCTCTCTGACAAAATGAAAGTAAAACCTGTTTCCTGTAATACTGAGGAAAATCCTCTGATTTGCCAATGGAGAAAAGTCTTACAGATTAATCTAATATACATTTTGTGTGTTTGTGTGGTAGTGATAGGCCCTCTTTAAGGCTGTCTTGAATCGGGGCATGAATAGATCCAACATCACGCCCTGGGAGACCTTGTAAAATCCATTTCAATAACTGTGTATTCTGTGTCTTCCGGCTGATCATAGTTTCCTCTCTACAGGAGAAAACATTCACCAATCATTTGAATCCAAGAGGTAACCGGATCGGACTCTGCTATGTTGCTGCAGCCTTAATTGGATAAAGAATAAAGGAAAACCATGAATTTTAGTTACTGCAATAACTGTGCGCAGATACTATTGGTACTTTCCCGGTGTACCCACATATTTATTCTCTTTGGGATGATTGATAGCTCTCATTGTTCTTTTCTTTATTACCAGCATAAATTTTTCCATGTATGCTGGAGGAAAAGATAAAGCACCAGTGCACAGTGTGTATTATTCATGCCTGAAGTTTGCAGAGTATTGTTTTTTTTCCCTCTAGACCCTCAGTACAGGAGGGAATATACTCAATACACTGTTAGGCCCACTTCTGCCCCCATTCTCTTCTGCACAGTGCCTTCAACACAACAAGCTGTAGACCTGTCCTTTCAAGACTGAACAGCAACGCTATAGAAGGTAGCTGCTTAATCAAACAACTTAGTGATGAGGTTAGTGACCATTTAAATTGCACTTTTTACATTGATGTTGCATAAATCAAAAAAGGAAGTAAATATAAGAAACTTTGAAATATATCTTAAGAGGTGTTCTCACCATGCTGTTTCATAGAGCTCTTCTCAGACAGCTTCAGGCTCCCACTTACTCTTTAGACTGTGGGCAGTTCTATAGCGGTGACTGGCATTTCAGCTCTGCTATTCGTAGTTTAACTTGTTAGCGGGACGTTAGTAGAATAAGTAAGAGAAAGCATTACTGTTTTTACCCGCATGTGTGGTATCCCACTAATGTGTTGAAGTTTGAATATGTTGTTCCTGTGAATATGGCTATACTGTGCTTTGTAATGTTAAGTAATGTGCTGTGCAAGAGTTCCAGGTGTTAGATCCACCTACAGCACAGGGCATCTGGGGGGTGGAGACAGGGGAGAGTGACAGGATGTGAAGAGAGCCAGGTAGGCGGTGCATGCCATGTGGCTGTAACAGATGAGCGGGTAAAGCGGGTAGTGGACCCACTGGACCACTGCCGGGCTTGCTCCGAGGGGGCGTGACTAAGCGGCCGTCGGGCATCTTCACAGAGCCTTTGATGGTAAGGATGGCTTACCCCAACAGCCGCCAGGTGCAACCTCAGAGCAGTCCCCAGCAGTGGCAGCTGACCAGACAAGCCAGAAGTGCCAAAGGTAGGCACCAACAGAATAGGAGTCTAGGTAAAGATATGTGCAGGTACAAACAAAGACAGGACAAAACGGATGCCAACCAGGAGGGTTAAACGTAAGGCAAAGGAACAATATATAGACAGACTGGAAACAACACCAAGAACATAAGCAGAGACTAAAGCTAAACTCAGGCAATGAACCAAAGCACGACCAGGGCAAGAACACAGGCAGAGAACAAGGCAAGGAAACTCAGACAAAGACACAAGGACACCAGCATAGAGACTAACCAAATATAGGGAATACCATAAGGACACAAACAAGACAGCGTGTGCACACCGGACTGCTTACAAACAAGATGAGAAAACACACAGCAACAACAGCACAACATGCGCCACTAACAACACAACATGCAACATCAAGGATCAGGCAGGGAGTGTAGGGAGGAGCAGGCTTATAACCACACAGGTGGAAGGCCATTGGTAGAGGAAGCTAAATCCCGCTGCACACTGTGGGAATAAAGGAAGGCAAGATGCGGCCGCCGCCCTCTATAGAGAAAGGGAACAGGGCAGCAGTCAAGATGGAGGAGCAGCATGGCGTCCGCAGGCGGGCAAGCAGCGGCGACAGCAGAGGCCGCGGCGAAGGACAAGAACGCGGCACGGACCGTAACAGTGGCCAGAGGAGCTGGTTAGGGACATGCAAGAAAGAGAGAGACAGAGCTGTGGAAAAGAGGGGAGACTAGGTGGCTGTGAGACCCTGTTGTAAAGAGGAAGGAAACTGCTGTTGTACTCTGATCTGTACTGTGAAGGAACTGCCTTCAGTAAAGTTTATGTGTTTGCATCTTCTATCTGACTGGTATCATCTTTATCCACTCAACATCCATTACACATGGGGGTAAATGAACTGGTTAAGATCGCTTTATAAGAAAGAAATAATTTAAAAGTGATCCAATAGTTGAAATGATCTAGCATCTCTTGTCAATCAATCTAATTTTACAAAGATTAATATTTTTATTTGAAAACATTTGTAATTAATACAGAGCTTCTGTGTGCCTGAAACTTCAGTTTCTTTTACAGAGTTCCCTTACGTGCATACAGCTCATGACATTGCTGGGCTCTATTGTACTCATAGAATCATAGGAAGCAGCAGGAGAGGGCAATTCTGGCTTATCCATGTGATTTTTAGGTAACTGCAGATGGGCAGCAGTGTTCTTGAGCAGCGGCTTTCTCCTTGCAATCCTGCCATGTCATTGTTGTGCAGTGTCCTCCTCATGGTGAGCTCATGAACATTAGCTTAAGTGAGAAGCTTTAAGTTGCTTAGCGGTTACTTGGGGTTTCTTTGTGACCTTGTGGACTGTTATAATCCTTACTCTTGGGGGATTATATTTGTTGGTCAGCCACCACTGGGAGCAGGGCCGCCATTAGGGGGGTACAGCCAGTACTCCCGTATGGGGCCCGGCCGTCCTGTGAAGCAAGGGGGTCCCGCGGCCGCCGGCAGGTAACGCCTCCTGTTCTCACTACCATGTCCGCTGTTTTTATATCAATTATGGAGGGGGGGGCTTTGAGTGGGGCCCGCACACATGTGAGGGGCCCGTGCTCTGCCTCCGTGTCTCAGCTGCGCGCCGTTCAGTAGGTGTACATAGCCTTAGGCAGTTTCACTGTAACTTACTCTCCTCCTCCGTGCTGTGACAGGAGCAGCCGAGCCCCTCCTCCCTCAGTCCGCTCCGCATCCGCGAGACTCCGCCCACAGTGAACCCTCCCCCGCTGGGCGGGGCAAAGAACTAAATTAGTGAGGCTCCGCTCTGTGGGAGGAGTCTCGCGGATGCAGCGCGGACAGAGCGAGGAGGCACCTGGCTGCTCCTGTCACAGCACGGAGGAGGAAAGTAAGTTACAGTGAAACTGCCTGAGGCTATGTACACCTACTGAGCGCCACTCAGCTGGGACACGGAGGCGGAGCATGGGCCCCTCACATGTGTGCGGGCCCCACTCAAAGCCCCCCTCTCTTCATCCTTGTGGAGCCCCTGGCAAAGCCCCCTCACGCTAGCACTGTGGGGCCTCTGGCAAAGGCCCCTCTCGCTAGCACTGTGAGGCCCCTGGCAAAGCCCTCTCTCTCCAACCTTGTGGGGCCCCTGGTAAAGTCCCCTTTCGCTAGCACTGTGGGGCCCCTGGCAAAGCTTCCGCTCGCTAGCACTGTGGGGCCCCTGGCAAAGCCCCCTCTCGCTAGCACTGTGGGGCCCCTGGCAAAGCTCCCGCTCGCTAGCACTGTGGGGCCCCTGGCAAAGCCCCCGCTCGCTAGCACTGTGGGGCCCCTGGCAAAGCTCCCGCTCGCTAGCACTGTGGGGCCCCTGGCAAAGCCCCCGCTCGCTAGCACTGTGGGGCCCCTGGCAAAGCCCCCGCTCGCTAGCACTGTGGGGCCCCTGGCAAAGCCCCCGCCCTCCAGCTCTGTGGGGCCCCTGGTAATGCCACCGCTCTCCAGCACTGTGGGGCCCCTGGCAAAGCCCCACCCCCCACTCCAGCCATGTGGGGTCCCATTAGGCTGGGGGAGAGAGGGCCATTGAGCGGGGCCCCACACAGCTGGAGGGCATTGAGCAAGGCCCCACATGATTGGAGAGAGGAGGGCTTTGACAGGGGTCCCACACGGCTGGAGGGGGGACTCCACTCATCTCAGGGGCCCAGCATCACATTTAAAAATAGGGGACTGCACTGTTTAACCCCTTAAGCCGACCGCCTGAAAAGTAGTTAATGACCAGAACATTTTTTTAGTTTTGGCCTCCTTGCGTTTAAACAGTTGTAACTTTTTTATTTTTTCAATGACGCAGTTGGATGAGGCCTCGTTTTATTCAAGACAAGTTGTACTTTATAAGGGAATAGTTTAAGTACACTTATAAATAATTGCAGTATTTTTTTTTATTTTTTTTACAAAATTTTTTTTTGTTATTTTAATTTTTTTTTTACACCATTCACATTTCACACTTAATAACTTGTTAGATTAATTCTACAGGTTATTACGGTCGTGTGGATACCAAATATGTGTAGGTTTTTTTGTGCGTGTAATTTATGTACAATTATTTTTTATTAAATATTTATTTTTATTTTATTATTTATTTTTTTTATTCTTTTTTTTACACTTTTTATGGTTTTTTTGTACTTTTTTTTGACTCCCATGAAGGGTGAACTGTTTAACATTTTTTTTTTTTTTTTTTTTTTTTACACTTAGTAATGTATTAGCATATTCATATATGCTAATACATGCTAATCTGTGTCAGTCTGACACAGGCAGTGATTAGGACAGCACACAGTGCGTCCTAATCACTGGCTTCATACACAGACAACTCTGGGGCCACGCTAGGTCCCCAGAGCTGACTGTGCAGCCGTTCCCCGGGCTCTGTCGGGTCACCGGGTGTTCCGATCACCCGACAGAGCAGGGGATCCCTTTGATTGCGCTGCGGTAACGCACCGCCGCAATCAAAGGGTTAAAGCATCGGGTTGCGGAGGTTTCCTCCACTCCCCGATGCCTGCAGGACATGCTCTGGGATAGTTGCTGTGTAGTTCAGCCCCGATCCCAGCGCAGCTGCGGTGCCCGGCGCCGCAAACTCCGATGTCTGCAGCGATGTCTAAAGACGGTGGGCGGTCGTTAAGGAGTTAAAGAGAACCCGAGCTTCGTGTCTTAGTTGCGCTCAAAAGCTTCACATAGACAGAGGGGGGGCTTGAGGAGAATCTCCACATGGCTAGGGGGGACTTGCAGGGTCCACACGGTGGGTGAGTGGGGCCCCACTCAAGTTCTCCCACTACTACCTATCTATCAATGGGTGGCCCGCTACCTACCTGGCTATCTACCAATGGGTGGCCCGCTACCTACCTGGCTACTTATCTACCTACGGGAAGGGGTCTATGTAACTAACTACTTATAGGGGTGGGGGTTATATACCTAACTACCAGGGCACTAAGCGGGTAATTATTATCTTTTGGGCACTATGTATGGGGAGGTTTTACATGGGGAAGACATAGGTGGGAGGATAATAGAAGAGTGAGGAGTCTCAGGTGTTTGTGTTGTAAATTCTGCAGGGACGAGTGGTATCCAGGAAAAGTCCTCATGGTGGCCAGGACCGGATGGAGAAGAAAAGGGAGAATGAACGACTTATCAGACGACGTCACCTGTGAGTCACTAAATGTAACTGTACTGTGTGCACTTGTATCTACCATTATGTATGAAAACTGTCTAGGTGTAAGACTTTCTTTGTTGTCCATAACAACCAATCAGAGTCCATAGCAACCAATCAAAGCTCCCCTTTATAGTGCTCTGAAAAAATGTAAGGTGAGCTCTGATTGGTTGCTATGGGCTCTGATTGGTTGCTATGGGCTCTGATTGGTTGCTATGAGCAACAAAGAAAGTCTTACACCTAGACAGTTTTCATACATGTCCCCCTATATGGTCACAGTATGGTGGTAATATTGGTGTTATTGTAATGGATTATATTTAGTAACAGTATCGTGGCATTATTCTGCATCCTTGGAGTTATGTGGTGATGATGTGGCCGTATTACTTGGTCTATGTATATTGTGGTTATTGGTAATATCGGCTTTAGTATGTTGGTTTGGTCAGTAACATTATAGTGAGATTAGTCACCATATGTAGTGATATGTGGCTGTATTATTTGGTCTTTGTATATTGTTTGGTTATATTGGTCTGGCTATTCTGGTTTGGTCTACAACATTGTAGTGGTATTAGTCACTATATGGCAGTGATATGTGGCAATATGATTCGGTCTTTGTATATTGTTGGGTTATATTGGACTAGGTATACTGGTTTGGTCAGTAACATAGTGGTGACACACGTTGACCAGGCAGTGTTAGTTGCTGACCCTTGTATACGTACTCATTACTGCAATATCGATAAACTATATGTGTTAGAATTCAACAAGAACTAAATCCAAAGACAATGGCGCAATTGCATTTTTTTTCTGGCGTTAGTTAGCAGTGGTTGCTGGGCATGGTTTTTAGGGGGCGGAGCGATGGGATTGACAGGGGGCTGGGTTGACGGGGGACAGGGTTGATGGGGGGGCCTAGGTGCTGTAGGGGGCCCTGAAATTTCTCAAGGCAGCCCTGCCTGGGAGGGTAATAATGGTCTTGAATTTCTTCCCTTTGTACACAATCTGTCTGACTGTGGATTGGAGGAGTCAAAATTCTTTAGAAATGATTTTGCAACCTTTTCCAGCCTTTCCAACAACCTTTCTTCTGAGGTTTTCAGAAATCTCCTTTGTTCGTGCCATATTACACTTCCACAGACATTTGGGCCGACATGTATGATCGGGATTTGCACCTGATTTCAGGCGTATACTGCGCCTCACCATGCCGAATCGACTGTCGGACGGAGGGATGCGCTGTTAGGCGCAACCTTCACCATTTTCGTATGCGACTAACATGAAGGGGCGCGCTGTGGGCGTCCTGGGGCAGGACGCGGCAAATTCGAAAAATCCGAGGCATGCATGATTGCGGGTCGGCAAAGTGAGGCACGTTCCAGCGCTTTACAGCTCCGACAGGAAGACCTAGTTTAATGTGGTCTATCTGAGCGGAGAAGTAGAAGTGGAGCGCGGAATTCTTGTAATGTGCGATAGTTCTACACTTACAGCAGTACACTACAAAAATAAATGATTTGTCAAGAAGAATAAATAATTAACCAAGAAATCCTGCTTAGCGGACCACAGGTCCCAGCAAGACCTGTGCTGCCTTTTGTTGTATATGCTGAATTGCATTAAAGTCGAAAGCAGCCCAAATACATCTTAAATTGTTGTTATGCAAAATGTTTAAGAAAACATCTGGACAACATCAGCAGTGGCTTATTTGATGTTAAATTAGTGTACTTTTCACCGACTTTGGAATACATTTTATAGTGGAGAATTCTTTCGTAGGAGATAATATATATCTTGGCATTAATGTTATTGGATACAATTTACTAATACATTGATTTCATTTATCTAGCACTTCGATATGTGTGTTTATTAATTACTTCATTTAAATGACAAATCCATTATATTCTTCTTACTAAGGGGAATGTATTTCCGACGCGAAATCCATCCAGAAATACATTGCAAATATGTGTCACAAAGTGTGACACTTATATTGCATCGGAAATACATTCCCTATAGTAAATAATGGGGAATGTATTTCCGACGCGAATTACGTGCCAAACTTTGTGACATGTATTTGCAATGTATTTCAAGTACTAACACATATTTGGGGTCTCTAGACTCTTATCGACCTTCAGATTACAAATAACACATAATTTATACCAAAGAGTGAACGCCATATAAACAAAAGCAAACATGGCACAAGTACGTTGCCCACTCCCAGATGATTTGTTATCCCATTGATTGAAAACATATGACTAATTTCAGCTTCCGATTATCTGCTAATCTTAAAGGGTTCACATACTTTTGTCACTCGCAGAAAAATTATCAAATATCACATATGTTTGACTCAATTGTTTTATTTTTTTTCTCTGTATCTACTCTGGGACTCGTGTGAAAATCTGACATAGTTTTAAGTCAAATTTATGGAGAAACAGACATTTTAGAAGTTTTATAATTAGACACTTTTGCAGACTTGAGCTGTTTCTGTCTGTCTCAGCTTCAAATCCAGGGGGGGTGTCTCTCCTCCCAGTAGGCATGTCTCTCCTCCCAGGAGGTGTGTCTTCCCTCACTGAAGAGTTGTCACATCATTATTCTGTGTGAGCAGTGGAAGGGAGATGATGTCACAGCTCCGCAGACCTCCAGCATTGGTTCTCATGTCTGCAGAGCTGTCAGCTCTCTCTCAGGCTGCACAAGCTCGTTGTAAGCAGAACACCTGCATTGCTGTAAGCAGAACACCTGCATTGCTGTACCAGTTATACATACAGTCTGAACTGATGAAACAAATGTGAGAAATGCACTCTGCCCCCCTCTCTGTTATCAGGCAGGATGTAGAGGGGGCCAGACTGTATAAGGCTGTGTTATGTGGGGGAGAGCAGTGTATAAGGCTGTGTAATATGGAGGGAGAGCAGTGTATAAGGCTGTGTTATATGGGGGGAGGGTGAATCTAGCAGCTACAGAGTCTGTAATTGCCCAGATCCTTTCCATAAAGCCATCACTGGGAGATGAGCATAGAGGAGCTGAGACAGCCTTTATTTTACAGACACAGTCATCTCAGGCAGCTCGTTTCACTTTCATTTTCCACAGCTCAGAGGGGACTAAGCACAGAGTGCAGGCAGCCAATCACAGCACAAGGGGGTGTGTCTCAACAGGCTGAATTAAATATCAGTCAGCCAATCACAGAAAAGAGGGTGTGGCCCCACCACTTGCGGCAGAAATAGCTATAGATGCACAGATTAGCTCAGATCTGCTATACTAAGTGATTAAGGTAATGCAAACCAATTGCAAAAGTCCTTATTTTTACTGTCCCGATCATTATAGATATGGTCTTTGAAGCGAGAAAACCCCTTTAAGTGTATTAAAGCTGATGTGGATCATGTGGTTTGTGGCAATCTACAAAGTGGTCCTGTTACAGAAACTGTGATTGATATAAGCAATCATGGGTCCCCGACACCTTCTGGTCTATAAAGGGTTATTGTGTTGCCGGATATGCACACTGCCACTGTGGTGCATGACAGACAAAAAGGCAAATAATGAATTTGGTTGCCCTGCCGCTATTTCCAAGATGAACCTGATAGCGAGCAGGTGACTAAAGCAGTGTGTTCTCCCATAGCAACCATTACAAGAGATGTTTAACTGTCTGCTAGACACAGCCAGTGAGATGATATGTGCACAGTTGCTTGTGCCCTCAGACATTAAAGAGGTGGTGGTTATCCCTTGTAGCCCTGGGTTAACTAGCATGCATCCTGAGAGTGACACAGGTATACATGGGGCAACGATGGGTACAAGGTGGTAGGTGGTATAACTACTGAAATAGACCAGGTTCCCTATGATAAAAAGCAGGCCTATGTCCCACAACAAGAAGAGAGCCGAACCCTGGCTGTGGAGATGTCCATTACAGAGTGTTCTTGAGAATAAACTGGTAGCTCTAGGACAAAGGGGGAAACCTCTGAGTCTAGTCACGGTATGCATTCACCAATGACAGATTGGGACAAGTTTATTCTGAACTAATTGACTATAACGTTAGGACAAGAAAGTGGGACACAGGGTCAGATACAACTGGGTGTTACCACTGGAGGGGGGGGGGGGGGGGGAATACAGACCTACCATAGGAAAAGGTCTCTTTATTTCTGTTGAGGAAGTGGTCCTGCAGGATGACTCTGGTGTTGTCCAGCTAAACGTGGAAGGTAGTTGCCCTGTTCTAGAAAGTTATAGTCTGATAGTAAACTCCCTGGAAAAATGGGGTTCCTCAATAAGAAAAACTGAAAGCAGCATGAATGGTGTGAGATGGGTCCCCTGTGTATGTGCTTTGATCCTGGAGTGTTGGTTATGCCGGTAAATAAGACCTATGGCCTATGTCAAAGAGGGGAGCAATATGTGGTAGAGTGACCTCAGGTGGTCGCATTCCTCTGCCACTAACTGGCGTACAGCAGGAGACCTGCAAGGTACGTGTCATCGAGCTGCCTGGCCTCAGTGGGAGAAGCCAGCAGTTGTGGGTCCATAACCCTAAGTTACTGACACACTAGTATAGGTGCGATAAGACCTGGCTTGGAACGTGGGAACGCCTCCCAGCCGTTCTGAAAAAGCCAGCCTGTAATTAGCTGCATCCTAACTATACTGGCAGCTACTATAAATGTTGGCAACTTAGGGTTACTGACCCAGAACTGATGGCTGTTTCAGAACAGCTATAGTTTTTTAAGACCTGACCTGAAATGTGATGCGCATGTGAAAACAGTCACTTGTCAGCTCACTGATATATGAGATTAATAGTACCTTGTTTAACGGCTTGCAGAGCACGGAGACTCCCAGTCAGCTTCAGCTCGGGAGAGCAGCAGGAAACAGGCATAAAATGATATACTCCAGCTTGCTTAGAAGTAGCATTAAGCAGATGATCCGCAGCTTATACTTTTAAAATAAAAAAATGTATTAATATTCCATTAAAAATGTGATAATACAGGTTAGGATAGTTTTAATACAGCACCAGTGCTACAGATTGCACGACTCGTTTCTACTAATACATAGTCTTAATCATTGTGCCCAAGCAAGCTGGAGTATATCATTTTATGCCTGTGACCTGAAATGTGGGAATGGCCTCCCACCCAAGGCTAAATATATTCCGAAAAAGCCAGTCCGAAATAAGCTGCAGTGCAGTTATACTAGCAGCTGCTATAAGTGTCAGTAACTTAGGGTTACTGACCCACAACTGCTGGCTTCCCCCACTAAGGTCAGGTACCGCGCAAGACTCCTGCTGTACACCAGTTAGTCACTATATATATACTTTTTTTTTTTATTCACCATGCCAAGCACATAACATGATATTATATTAAATTGGAATTTTATGGAAACTGTGATACCAATTACATTTACTTTTTTCATTGCTTGTTTTTATATGGTAAATGGTAAAAAGTGGGTTTGTTTGTAATTTTTACAAATTCAAATTTTAGTTTTTTAGACTTTTTTTTAAATAGGTTAACATTTAGCTCTCCTAGGGGAATTGAACATGTGCCGAATTGTACTATATACAGAAGTACTGCCATATACAGGCATTTCATTGATCCCCTCCAATGAAAAAAAAATGACTCATTTTTCTCCTCCTCGCCTTCCAAAAGCCATAACGTTTTTATTTTTCCACCTATATAGACATATGAGGGCTTTTATTTTGCGAGACAAGTTGTACTTTCTAACGGTGACATTTGTCGTACCATAAAATATACTGAGAAACCGCAAAAAATTCTAAGTGGGGCAAAATGTTAAAAAAAACTTACTTGCGCCATGTTTGCGGGAGTTTTGTTTTTGCGGCGTTCAGTCTTCGGTAAAAGTGATTTATCTGTATTCTACAGATTGATACACATCCAGCAATACCAAACATGTAGGGTTTCCTTTATGTTTTGGTGCAGTAAAAAAATTCCAAATATTTTCTATTTTTTAAATGTGCGCGGCTGCACCATTTGTGCGACCAATAACTTTTTTGTACTAACACCTACAGACGTGAGTGAGGCAGCATTTTTTATGGGCTGAAGCGTACTTTTTATTGCTAGCAGTTTGGAATGAATGTGACTTTTTTGATCACTATTATTTCAATTTTTATAGGGCATGAAATGACCAAAAAAACGCAATTTTGCCATTTGGAATTTTTTTTCTTCTACGGTGTTCAGCTTATGGGATATGTGATGTTATATTTTAATAGATTCGGACGCGGTGACACCAAATATTTGTAACTTTTCTATTTGATTTTTTTTTATTTGTACAATCGCAAAAGGGGGTGATGTAAACTTTAAATTTTTTACATTTTTTTATACATTAAAACTTTTTTTTTACTTTATCTTTGAGTCCCCCTAAGGCGCTTCACCACTAGGGGGTACGATCATTTATACAGCCTAATGCATTGCATATAAAATGCATTAGGGTGTACCAAAA
Source organism: Phyllomedusa bahiana (assembly GCA_025379985.1). Lineage (NCBI taxonomy): Eukaryota > Metazoa > Chordata > Amphibia > Anura > Hylidae > Phyllomedusa > Phyllomedusa bahiana. Next base: position 44,732 of record JAODAL010018879.1, on the reverse strand, counting down.
TGGCGGTTTCCCCACTTCATGCCTGGGGCCGAAAGTTGGGCAAACGAAAACATGGCAGCGATGGAAGCCTTCACAAGGCTTCCTGCTGCCATGTTCAGCCCTCGAATCTGCTGCGGGGGCTCCGATCACTCATTTAGACGCCACGGCCATCTTTGCCGCGGCGTCTAAGGGGTGCGGGGGCGCAACTCCCTAGCGATTCCACTGCACAACTCCGTAACGCCACCAGGACGTGCCCATACATCCAGATGGGAAAAGGAGTTAAGAAGGGTACAAGCAGTAACTAAACAGCACCACACAATCGCAGGCTGCAACGTACCATAGCCCCAATGCGTCTAAATGATTATCAGGATCGAAGCTGTCTCCAATCCCATCAGCTATCGCAATTGCTGGCTGTATCTAAAATATTGAACGTACCGGTATGTCCATTTGCGTGAAGGGGTTAAAGAGGCTCACGGTTTCACGTACACATAATTGGATATCCATTGCTTTTATTGTCTAATGTTTTGCTTAGAGTTTGGATTTTTATGGCTTGTTTTATGGCATATTTTAAGATTTATTTGCTGCATTAAAAAAGTTAGTTATGTATCACAGATTTTCTATCACATGGTTCTACTGTATAGTCATAATTTCAGGTAAGTTACTGTGTTAAAATGATCTAGGTATGTAGCTCTATTACCATCTAGTGGTAGTAAATGTGTATTACGGCCATAAATAATCAGATTTTGGTATTGTCCTTATAACAAGCATGTTTAAGGGTACATCCACTCGTCAAAGGACAAAATACTCATCGGACTCTGAATCCTAAAAACCACATCATCCAATGAGGATTTGTACAGTATTTTATTCAGGAACCCAGGTGGTTTTTGTTTTTTGGCGGTTATTTTCAGCGGATATTGAAGTGGTTTTTGGGTTTTGGTTTGTCAATCATTGTATCATAGAGTGCGGACGTGGATCAGTGCCAAAATCCACAGCAGATAACACGCACAAACCTTTTTGGTCATTTTTCATACCACTCCATTGACTTCAATAGTACATTTTCCACCGTTTTCTGAGTATAATAGCCAAGTGAATCAGTTATGTTGTTTTTATTTACAAAAAACCTTGGCGATTTTGATAATCCATCCATTGACTTCAATAGTACATTTTAAACCGTTTTCTGAGTAAAATACGGCGGAAGAGTGAATATGTTATGTTTGGTTTTTTTTTTACAAAAAACCGGCGATTTTGAAATTCAACCTCAGAAAATCCGAGCCATGTGGGCTACAACGTGGATTTTCAATTGAGGTCTATGGTGATGGTTTACAGTCATTTTATTACATTAAAATCCCCGTGGATTTCAGACTGGAAAGGCTTGTCATGTGGACAGATCCTAATAATGTTTGTATTTAGGGACGCAGCGAAAGGTTTGTGGGCCCTGGTGCAAAACTTCAGCTTGAGCCCACCTACCCCTGCTGTGGCTGTGGACCTTTTAACAACAGATTCTCTAATTCGTGTGATGGATATCTGCGGTGTAGCGGGCCGTGGAAAATTATTTTTACTAAAAGGAATTGTCCAATAGAAGAAAACAAATTTGAAATGGGGCCAGGCTCCGGAAAAAATAAAAAGAAGTTCTACAGCCGAAGCGTCTGTCCCCAAATCATCCCCCACCCTCCAAAAAACAATTCTTTGTGGGGTGACCAGGAATAACATTTTGTTGCCGTTTACACTGAATAGTTTAATTGACATGTTATGTTCTGTATTCTGCAGCTCAGTAATTATACAAGGGCCAGAAAACACCAGATTATCACCACATGTCACCACTATGTAATAACTAATACCATCATAATATTACTGACTAAACCAGTATAGCAAGCAGGGCCGTTTCTAGAGTCCCAAAACATCCGGGGCTCGGGCCCTTAAGTTTTTCTGAGTAGGGCTGGGTTCACACGGAATTTTTTGCATCTCATTGTGAACTGCGGATGTATTTTTACAGAGAAAAACGTTTGTATGTAGGCTCAGGAGAAATATAAGTGATTACACTGCAGTTACATTTAGTGACTCACAGGAGACGCCTCTGAAGAGTTGTTCTCTTTCCCTTCTTCTTCTCCATTTGTCCCAGACGCCATGATGACTTCTACCGTCCACAACTCAGACTCCTCATTTTACCAGCATTTCTCTGCAATTTCCTATCTCTATACAAAATCCCCATCTATAGTGCCCCAAATGGTAATAATTACCCCCGTGTAGGTAAATATTTGTCCCCTCTAGCCAGGTAGTAGCCCACTGTAGCCAGGTTGTAGCCCCCTTTAGCCAAGTAGCTGCCCCCTCTAGCCAGGTTGCTGCCCCCTCTAGCCAGGTTATTAGCCCCTCTAGCCAGGTTACTGCCCTTTGTAGCTAAGTTACTGCCCCCTTTAGGCAGTAATATGCCCCTCTGTAGCCAGTGATATGCCCCTCTGTAGCCAGTGATATGCCCCTCTGTAGCCAGTGATATGCCCCCTATAGCCAGTGATATGCCCCCTTAGCCACATATGCCCCCTGTAGCCAGTGATATGCCCCCCTGTAGCCAGTGATATGTTCCCTGTAGCCAGTGATATGCCCCCCTTACCTAATAAAAATAAAATAAAAAAACCTACTTACCTCAGCACGGTCCGCGTGTCCTGATCCTGCAGCTTGAGAACGGTGTACGCAGCGTGATGTCATCACGCTACTTATGCCGTCTCGCGGGGACTAGCCTCCTCCCCGACTCTGACTGCGCGGCCGCTGTGAAACGGGTGTGCAGTCAGAGATCGGCGGGCTCCGCCCGCACTAAGGAACACTCCAGACCCACGGCAGTGGCCTGGAGCCGCAGACATTCGGGGCACAGGCAGATTTATTCGGGGCTTGTGCCCCAAATGAATCTGCCTGGCGATGCCCCTGATACCAAGACCAATATTACCAATAACAACAATATACAAGAACCAAATAATATCGCCACATCAAGACCATATATCAAAAAGATACTGAATAAAACCATTTAACTGTTACTGACTATAGACCATTACACTATCACCATACAGTGCCCAGTGGTAGAAGCAGTTACATCCAAGGACTCACAGGTGACATCTTCTCTGATAAGTTGTTCACTTTCCCTTTTCTTCTCTATCTGTTCCAGATAAGTAGGTAGACGTTTCCTATTAAGTAGCAGAAGTCCTGCTGTGGTATATATGTATGTAAGCCCCCATTAGGTAGATAAACCCCCATTAGGTATATAGATATGTAAGTCCGCATTAAATAGGAAGATAGGCAGGCCCCCATTAGATAGCTATGCAGGCCCTTCAGTAGGTAGGTAAGTATATAGACCTCCCACAATCCTATATCTTCCACATATTACTGTATAGAAAACTGAGTGTATTGGGAAAAATGAGGAATTCTCCAGTATTGGTTCCCAGGAGCGTTTATCCCCTTGTGACACAACACAGACAAGTGGGCCCTGGTATCCAGGTAACAGTAGTGTATGGAGGAGCAGAACTTCTCCAGTATTACCACCTCCGCAGTGTCTTATCATGTGACCAACAGGTCATGTGACCCTGGTATCCAGGTAACGTAGTGTATGGAGGAGCAGAACTTCTCCGTAATTACCACCTCCAAACAGCTCTTTTATCATGTGACCACCACACAGGTCATGTGACCCTAGTATCCAGGTAACAGTAGTGTATGGAGGAGCAGAACTTCTCCAGTATTACTGCTTCCAGCAGCATCTTATCATGTCTGTCGGTGTCCGTGTAAAAATCACCCCATGTTCTTCTCTTGTCTAATCTTTCAGTTATAGAAGTAACTACATAGAGTGAACTTGTTGCTGGAATAACCATATTAATAATAATTCTTCCACCATTATTCCTATTCAGTTCCCACATAGATGTCACGTGACCCTGTTAATAACTGACTTCCAGGAGGTCACATGACTGATGCCATGTTTTGTGCAGTTACTCTATAGGAACCATTACTAGAAGAATTTTTAATACATGTATATTAGAAAATTGTATGATTTCCTGAGACTTCCATAATAAATAAGGTAGACAACCCATTTAAGCTTGAGTAAGGGCTGTGTCTGGCCTGAAACATCGGGCCTCATTTATCAAAACTGTCCAGCAGTAAGACTGCACATTCGGTCTCTTATCAAATCTGTCTTACAGTAAAACACTCTTTGTTGCCCATAGCAACCAATCAGGAGCCTAGGTTTCATGTTCTTATGCTACACTGGAATAATGAAAGCTGAGCCCTAATTGGTTGCCATGGGCAACAAAGAGTGTTTTACTATAAGACAGATTTGATAAGAGACCGATGCATTATAAAGAGCTCTCACTCGGTTCCTAGGTGGAAAAACAAAAAAGTTATCGGTCGCAGAAAATGACTCTGCAGCGCAAAATTTGAGTAATAGAGAAAATTTTTATTTTTTTAACAAAACCCTTCATCTTAGGTATCACTGGAATTGTACCAACCTGCAAAATACAGATAACACATCATTTATACCAAAGAGTGAACACCATAAAAACAAACCCCCCGCAAAAATGTTGCAAGTATGTATTATTTCACATTAAACCCCACTTCACAAAAATCAATCCCTTATACAGTGGGTATGGAAAGTATTCAGACCCCTTTAAACTTTTCACTCTTTCTTTCATTGCAGACAGTTGATTAAGTTCAACAAAAATTCATTTTTTTTTGCTCATTAATGTACACTCTGCCCCCCCCCCACCACCACATCTTGAAATAAAAAAAAAGTAGATATTTCTGCAAATTTATTAAACAATAAAAACTGAAATATCACATGGTCATAAGTATTCAGACCCTTTGCTGTGACTCTCTTATTTAACTCACATGCTGTCCATTTCCTTCTGATCCTCCGTGAGATGGTTCTACTCCTTCACTGGAGTCCAGCTGTGTTTATTAAACTGATTGGACTTGATTTGGAAAGGCACAGTGCATGTCAGAGCACATGAGAATCATGAGGTCTAAGGAACTGCACAAGGAGCTCAGAGACAGAATTGTGGCAAGGCACAGATCTGGCCAAGGCTACGAAATTATTTCTGCAGCACTCAAGGTTCCTAAGAGCACCGTGGCCTCCATAATCCTAAAAAGACGTTTGGGACGACCACAACTCTTCCTCGACCTGGCCGTCCAGCCAAACTAAGCAATTGTGGGAGAAGAGCCTTGGTGAGAGAGGTAAAGAAGAACCCCAAGATCACTGTGGCTGAGCTCCAGGGGCCACATGTATGAAACGGTTTTGATCTAAAACACACCTTTTTCCTCATAGAAACCTATGGGGAAAAAAGTGAGATTTAGACCAAAACCGTTTCCAACAGGTGGCCCCAGAGATGCAGTAGGGAGATGGGAGAACGTTCCACTTAGTCATCCATCACTGCAGCCTCCACCAGTCGGGGCTTTATGGCAGAGTGCGGCCGACGGAAGCCTTGCCTCAGTGCAAAACATATGAAAGCTGCAGACCGTTTGCACATGAAGGACCTCAGACTATAAGAAATAAGATTCTCTGGTCTGATGAGACGAAGATTGAACTTTTTTGTGTTAGTTGTAAGTGGTGGAGAAAACCAGGCCCTGCTCACCACCTTCCCAATACAATCCCAACAGTGACACATGGTGGTGGCAGCATCATGCTATGGGGACAGGATGACTGGTTGCAATTGAAGGAAAGATGAATGCGGCCAAGTACAGAGATATCCTGGATGAAAAACCTCTTCCAGACGCTCTGGACCTCAGACTGGGCCGAAGGTTCTTCTTCCCAACAAGACAATGACCTAAGCACACAGCTAAAATAACAAAGCAGTGGCTTCAGGAAACTCTGTGACCATTCTTGACTGGCCCAGCCAGAGCCCTGACCTAAACCCAATTGAGCAGCTCTGGAGAGGACTTGAAAATGGCTGTCCACCAACGTTCACCATCCAACCTGAGGGAACTGGAGAGGATCTGCAAGGTAAGAATGGCCAGAGGATCCCCAAATCCAGGTGTGGAAAAAACTTGTTGCATCATTCCCAAGAAGACTCATGGCTGTACTAGCTCAAAAGGTGCTTCTACTCAATAGTGAGCAAAGGGCCTGAATACTTATGACCATGTGAGATTTCAGGTTTTCTTGTTTAATAAATTTTCAAAAATATCTACATTTCTTTTTTTTTCTTTCAAGACGGGGCGGGGGGGGGGGCAGAGTGTACATTGACAGAGGCGTAACTTGAAGCTCTGGGGCCCTAGTAGCAAAAAGTGAAATGGGCCCTCCACCTACCATGTTCCACTTAAAATGCTGGTATCTTCTTATGTGGCAGAAGGGCTTTTGGGCCCCCTCAGGCTGTAGGGCCCGGTTGCGACTGCTACCTCTGCACCCCCTATAGCTACGCCCCTGTACATTAATGAGCAAAAATAGGGAACTTTTTGGTTTTTAAACAAAGGGGTTTTGAAATGAAAGAAAAAAAATTTTTTTAAATTTTTTTTTTGTAAAAGGGGTTTCTAAAAACTTTTTTTCCCTGTATGTCTATGTAGATCGAAAAACAAAAAAAGTTTTTGCTTTGGGTAAAAGCGGGAGAAAAAATTTGAAGACCCAAAAAAATGAGGGGCCCGGTTTGATAAAGGGGGTTAAAAATTCAAACAGAAAATCCCGTGACCCCCTGATTTCCGTCAAAAAAACTTTTTTAAAAAATTTAAAAAAACTTTGAAAAACCCGGGGTTTAAAAATAAAATTTTTGGTTTTTTCTTTTTTTAAAAAGATTTGCGGGTGGGAAAGTATTTGGGGCTTAGAAAAAACATTTTTTTTTAGAAAAAAAAAAAAAAGGTTCTTTGTGTTCAATTTTTAAACTTTTTCCTCAAAAAAAAAAGGGCAAAATTCTAAGACAAAAAACCCCAATGGCTAAAAAAATTGGGGGAGAAAAATTTAAATTAAAATGTAAGCAAATTTATTGGGAAACAAAATTTAAACCCCCTTGATTTTTGGTTTTTAGAGAAAAATTTTGGGGGATTTGAAAAAAAGAGGGGTTAAGGGAATGTTTTAATTCCCTAGAAAATAAAGGAGTTTTTTCTCAGTTTTTCTGAAATGCAACCCCCGGGTTTTTCCTTTTTGGGGGTTACCCGGGGCCCCTTTGCTGTATATTTTAACCCCTGCTTTTTCCCTGTGTTTTGTCTTTTTCTGTTGCGGGGAATCACACTGGTCAGAAACGGGAAATCCCCAGCGGGCTTGAGGGAGCCCTAAAGGGGTTTTAAAAATTTGATCTAAATTTAACAAAAGGGAAAAGGAATTTTTCTTTTGTTTAAAATTTCGGGCTTTTGGGGAAGTTTAGATAAAATTCCCCTGCTCTCTTTTGTCAGAGTTTTTTTAGTAGACCTTTGAATAGGGAAAGCTAAAAGGGGCAACCCCATTTCCCTTTTAGAACCCAAGGCCCAAAGCTTGACCGGGAAAGGAAAAAAAACAGGAGCATAAAATGAAAGCGGGTTTTTTTTTGGCTTGGGGAAAAATAAATTTTAGTTTTGGGGAGACAAACCCTTTTAAAATTGTTTTTTCCCTTCATAAGGGGTTACATTCCCCATGGAAAAATTTTAGTGGTGAAAAAGTTTTTTTAATTCCCGGAAAAACGGGGAAAAAACCAGGGGGGACACCCCGGTTTTAGGGGCCAGGGAAAAGGGGGAAGTGCCTAAAATAACTAAAAAAGGAAAAAAAAAAAAACTTTTGGGGCCTTTTATGGCAAACCCTTACTGAAATTAATTTTGGAAATTTTAAACAAATTTAAAATAAAAAATTTCAAAATTTCCCATTTCCCGAGAGTTCAGACCGTTTAGTTCCCTTTGATCTGGGGAAATGGCAAATGATCTATTTGGGGGAAATACCCTTCAGCTGCCAGGGGGTTTTTTTCGGGGACTTTTGTTCTCCAAACTTTTCTGTAAAAATTTAAAATGGGGGTTTGTATTTTCCCTGGGGTTTGCCCAAAGGGGGCTGGAGGCCAAAAGGGGCCTTTTCCAATTTTTTCCTTTTAAAAGGGGTTTTTTTCCCCTTTTAACCAAATTGGAGGGGGGTTTAAAAATTTTTTTTAAAGTTTCCTTTAAAAATAAGATTTTCCTTTGCACGGAATTATTGTTCCCTTTTTTAATTAATTTTCCTACTAAATTTTGGGTTTTAGTTCCCGGGTTTTTTAATTTAAAATTTTACATCGGGTTTTCCCCTTTCAAAATCATCTATAGTAGTTTGCCCGGGGTTTGGGATTTTCATTTTTTAACGGGGCTGTTTGGGCTGAAATGACTCTTTCCCTTTAAAGGGGACGGGCCAGAAGGGGGAGAGCCTCCTCCCCGCCCCAAGGGAAAAATGCTTTTTTTGGGAAGGGAAAAGGGAGGAGGAGGGGGGGGTAATTTAGGGGCATTCTGTTTTCCTTGAAAGGGCCTGGATTAAAACCCTGTGTTGCCCCTTTTGCGTTCCTCCTCCCTCTCTACATAGTTTGGGGTTTTGTGTGAAAGCGTGACCCCGGGGTCTGTTTACTAAAATAATAAAATAGGGTCTTTGGAAAAACTGGGGACTTTTACAAAATACTTTTACAGTTCAGGATGTGAATATTTTAAAATCCCTCTCCTGTATTAGTGAAAAACATCTGGTATAGAAAAAACCCCACTGCCCTTGTTTTTTGCTGGGAGATGGGGGAAAACTTGTAAGTTTAAGCTGGGGATTTAGGAAACACATGCCCCCCCTTTCTGCTCTTTTTAGCATACCGCAGCTTAAACCAGCCCTCTTTTCCACTCATTAGTTTCAGCCTCCCCTGAAAACAGGTCCTGGGCAGGCACACCCAGGGTAAAACTCGGGAGGGGCAAAAACCCCCTCCCCCCCCCTATAGAAGTTACGTAGCTGCCTTTGTGCTGATGGGGAGGGGGGAGGGGAGGCAAAAGAGCCCGGGACCAAAAAAGGGGCCGCCCCCTTCGTTAATTTTCCCGGGGGAAACACGGGCAGGCGGGAAAAGTTTGTAAATGAGAAAAAACCCCTTTTAAAAAAGGTCAAACTTTGTAAAAATTGTTTTTTTAATTTGCCATGTCCTCGTAAACCCCATTGGGGTTTTCTGAGTGCCCGGGGGGCCCCTTTTTGAAAAGGGGGCGTTGGGGTCCGGGGGGGGGGGTGGGGGGGTTGGTTTTCCCCCAAATTTTAAAAAAACCCGGTTAAAAAGGGTTTACAAAAATTTTTAAAAGTTTTAATTTTAAACGGGGCAAAAAAAAAAAAACGGGGGGCCCGGGTAATTTACTGCTTGGGAAACAGGTTGGGGGGGCACTTTTAAAGGGGGTGGTTTCCCCAAAGGCAAAAGAAATTGTCTTTTTTTGAAACTAAAATTTGCCCCTTAAATGATGCCCCGCGTAGAGCGGTTCATTTGTTTTCAGGGAATTTTTTAAACTTTTTTTTATGCGAAAAAAAAAATGGGGGCCTGGTGGGGAAAAAAAATCATACATGTGGGCCCTTAAATGTAAAAAACATTGCAGCTTTTTAAAGGAAAAAAAGGCGGGGGTTCGGGGGCGGACAGGGCTGGGTTTTTTTACAGCCCCTTAAAACAGTCTTGGTTACCAGTGGGGTTCTAAGGCTTTTCCCAAATTTTTTAGTGGAGAAAATTCCCTTTCCTGTGTCCCCTTTCCCCCAGTTGAAATAGATTCAGGGGGTGGTTCTTTTGCTCCTTCTGAAAGGGGTTTTGTTCCCTTTTATTTTGCCCTCCGTCACATCTATTTTTGGTCCCGGGATCAGTTTCAGGAAATATGCAGCCCGGTTCCCCTTTGGAGAGCCCAAATTTTTTTAAAAACCCTTTGCTTGGGGATTTTCCCCTTTTTTTTGATTTGGGGGTTTAAAAAAATGAAGGGAAAGGGAGTAAAATAAAAACAAAAATTACCAAATAAAATTGCTATTCTGATTTTTGCTTCTCTTTCAGATTTAAAGAGGGGGGACCCTTATCCCCTTTGCTTTTTTTCCCCCAAAAAGTTTCGGGGCAAACCGGGGCCCCCTTTTCTCTTGCTCAAACGGCTGACGCATTTTCCCGGGCTGGTGAAAATCACTTCCGGGACGTTTTTTCCTATTTTTTGTAATATGGGGGGCCGGGTTTACTTTATTTTACGGGAAAAAGCAAAAACCTTTTAGAGCTCGGGGTGGACTTGTGCACTTCATTTTTAAAACCCCCAGCAGTATGTTGTAAAAAGTTTCGGGCTAAGGAAAAAGCATAGCTGATAGGGTCAAAAAAAATGCTAAAAGACTTCCCCGCCTTTTTCGGGGGAAGGGGTGGGCCTAAAACTGGTATTTCCCTCTGGTGAAAAAAAAACCCTTTTGGGGGAGGGGTTGGGGAATCAGCCTCTCCCTATTTTTACCATTTTTAAAACTCAGTATTTTTTGGGGAATTTGTAAACCCCGGTAAAAAAAAAAAGTTGGATATTAATTGAAAGGAAATTAAATTGGGGATTTTGTTTTTAAAAAACTTTTTGTGAAAATTTTACTTTTAAATTTTGGGCCTTTAAAAAGGGCGTATTCAAAACCCTTAAATTTTTTAAAAAAGGAAAGGGGGCCTTTTTGAAAAAAGGGGGCTATGGGGGGCCCCAACCTATGCTTTGGGGATTTTCTTGAAAACCCCAGGGGGTCTCTTTTACCTTTCTTCTGTTTGGTGGGAAACAACGAAAACAAACGGGGGAGGTAGACGCGGGATGTAAAAAGATTAAAATAGCTACCCCAATTTTTTTCCCAAAAAGGGGAAAAGGCCCTTTGCCTTTCTTTTGGGTTTTTGGTTCTGGGTTTTAAAAGCTAGCTCTAATTTTAAGAAAGCCCCCAATCTGTGGGGGGGGGCCATTTCCCGGGGGGCGCCCAGGCTCCCTCCCCCGAGGGGGGGGCCGAGGGCCCGGCCTGCCTCGCCCCCCCTGGGGAAATAGCCCCTGGCTCGGCCCCCGGCCCTTTTTTTAAAAAAACCCGGTTGGAGAAGTAAATCAGCACCCTGCCAGAAACTCGTTTTTTGCAGGGCGGGGTTAAAAGGGGAGGGGCCCATTTACGGGTTATTTTAACCCGTCCGGGACCCCCTCCCCTTTTTTTAACCCAAAGTCGGGAGGCGGGGGCCAGGGGCTTTCCAAAGGGGCCCCCCCCTTTTGGGGGGGAGGGGCTTAAGGTTCCTTTGGGGGTTCGGTTTGCTTTTGGCGGGGGAGAAGGATCTTTGGGAGCTGCGGGGGACAGCGGTAAAGGGGGGGCGGGGGTTTTAAAACTTTGCGGGGGCTTTAACCAAAAGCTCCTTGGCGGGGCCCCCGGGGAAACCTTGGATGGGGGAAAACCGGGGGTCAGGTGGGTAATTTTTTATTTTTTAATTAGCTACAAACCCTGGGTATAGTACATTACTGGTTCCAGGGGGGAAATCTGTTTGGCTACGGGGGGGGCATTGCTGGCTACAGGGGGGAAATCTGCTGGTTTACGGGTGCTTTCCCTGGTTACAGGGGGGGGCATCAAACGGGCTTCAGGGGGGGCGCCAAAGGGCCCCTAAAAAGGGGGCCCCTTTATGGTACAAGGGGGGCCACCTTTGGAAAACAAGGGGTACCTACGGGGTTTCCCCAAAGGGGGCATTACGGCTAGGGGGAGATCAAAATGGTTAAACGGGGAGAAATTTACTGGCTACAAGGGGGGAATTTCTACTGGTTTTAAAAAGGGGGCATCTGCGGGCCTAAAAGGGGGCATCTGTTTGGCTACAAGGGGAAAATCAAAGGGGTTTTGGGGGGAGGCATCAAAATGGCTAAAAAGGGGGCTTATTTGGCTAAAAAAGGGGGTTTTTCCTGGTTTAAGGGGGGCTTTCTGCTGCAAAGGGGGGGCCCATTGCGGGCTAAGGGGGGGGGGCTTTCTGGGGGCAAAACAGGGTGCTTTTGCGGGCCTGGGTGACCCTTTCTGCTGGTTTCCCGGGGGGGGCGCCTACTGGCTACAAGGGGGCACCTAACTGGCTAAAAGGGGGGGCCCTAATGGTAAAAGGGGAAAACCTACTGGTTTAAAAAGGGGATACAAACGGGGCTACAAGGGGCATTACGGGGCTCCCGGGGGAGCATCTATGGCTACAGGGGGGAAATCTACTGGCTAAAAAGGGGGCTTTCTGCTGTCAAGGGGCTTTCTACTGGCTATGGGGGGGAGGAAATCTATTGGCTACAAGGGCATCAAATTGGTTTCCCAAGGGGGGGCATCTGCGGGTTTGGGGGGGAAATTTCCTACTGGCTAAAAGGGGGAAAACCTACTGGTTTAACAGGGGGGCACCCTACTGGCAAAAACCCCGGGGGCATCAAACTGGTTTACAGGGGGGCATCTGCTGGCAAAAGGGGGGGATTTTCCCTAGCTAAAAAGGGGGGGCCAATTTTTATTTGGGTTTAAAAAGGGGGGCTTTTTGTGGCTACGGGGGGCTTTTAGTGGCTACAGGGGGGGCAATTTTTAAACTGGTTACAGGGGGGGCATCTCCCGAAGGGGGGCCTTTTTTTTTCCCTTTTTTGTGTTGGGTTGTGTGGGGGTAAAGGGGAATTTAGGCCCTTGTGGGAAACGGGAAAAACTGTTTATGTGGGGGAAAAAAGGAAACCCTTTACCAGAAAGGGGACCAGTTTTAAAATTGTTATTGGGATTATTTTAAACTAAAAGGATTTAAGGGGAAAAAAAAAAAGGGTGTTTTACCTTTCTTTTTTTTTTTCGGGGGATGGGGGAAAGCTAAAAAGCCCCGTGAAAAACAGTAGTCCAAAAAAAAAACCATGGTAATGGGACAAAACTTGACGGGTTAGTAATTTCTGGGGGGAGTTCTGAATATAGCGGAGCAAAAACAAAATTTCGTCTGTTTTAAAGAATTTCATCCCAAAAAATTTTTTTAAAGTAAACCTTCAAAAAAAGCAAAAAATGGCAAAAAAATCATCTTTTTGGGCTCCCGTTGCTGGGGAAAAAAAATTTGGAAAATTTTCCCCTTTTCCCTTTTTCAGAAGGGACTTGCCCCAAAAATTTTAAAACGGGGAAAACCCCGGGGAAGGGGAACTGTTATTTGGGGGCTAAAGAAGGAAAAAGGGATTTTTTGTTCTTTTTTTAAAAAAATATTTTTTTAAAAGGGGGGGTTCCCGGGAAAATTTAAAGATCAAAGCTCGTTATTTTAAAGGGGTTTTGTTCCAAAGGGGATCCTAAAAATTGTGGGTGGGGTTTAAAAGGGGATTTCCAGGTTTTCTAAAAATTGCTCTGGTTGGGGAAAAAAAAAAAAAAAAAAAAAGGGGGTGTTCCGGGGAATTTTAAAAAAATTTGCCCCCTTTTATTTTAAAAGGGGGGTTCCGGATCTTAAAAAAATGCTTTTTTGGTTTAAAAGGGGGGTTTTTTCGGGAAATCTAAAAAATTTTTTGGGCCCGGGTTGGGGTTTTAAAGGGGGTTTGGTTCCCTAAAATTTTCAAAAACCAAATGCCTTTTTGGGTTTTTTAAAAAGGGGGGGGGTTTCCCCCGGAAATATAAACCAAAGGGCTTCTTTTTGGTTTTTTAAAAGGGGTTTTTCCCCCAAGGAAATTTGAAACAAATGCTCGTTATTTTTAAAAAGGGGGTTGGTTTCCCAAGGATTCAAAAACCCAAGGGGCCTTTTGGTTGGTTAAAAGGGGGTTTCGGGAAAAATTTCTAAAATTTTGCCTCTTTTGGGGTTTTAAAGGGGGGGGTTTAAAAGGATTAAAATGCTCTTTGGGGTTAAAAAGGGGTTTTTTTCAGGATTAAAAAAAAGGGGCCCCTTTGGGTTGAAGGGGTTTTTTCCCGGGAAATCTAAAAAAATGTCGTTGGTTAAAAAGGGGTGTTCCGGATCAAAAAAAGGGCTCGGTTAGTTAAAAAGGAAATGTTTCCAAAATCTAAAAATGCTTTTTGGGTTTTAAAGGGGTTTTTTCCGGGGGTTTTTAAATTCAAATCCCCCGTTGGTTAAAAAGGGGGGTTTCCAGGGGATCAAAAACAATGCTCGTTGGTTAAAGGGTGGTTAAAATTTTTTTTTCCTTTTTCTTTTTGGGTTTAAAATTTCCCCGGGGGATCTAAAAAAAATGTTTGGGTTTAGTTAAAGGGGGGTGTTCCGGGGATTTTTAACCCAATGCTCGTTGGGGGGGGGTTTTAAAGGGGGGGGGTGTTTCCCGGGGGATTTAAGCAAATGTTCCTTTGGGGGTTTAAAGGGGGGGGTGTTCCAGGATTCTAAAAAAATTTTTTCTATTTTGGGTTTTAAAAAGGGGGGGGGGTTCCCCAGGATTCATAAAGCGAGAAAGGGGAAAGGTTTTGGATTTTCCCCGTTATTTTTTAAAGGGGGAGGGGTTTTCTGGATCAAAAACAAAGGGCTGGGGTTTTTTTTAAAAAGGGGTTTTTCCGGTTTTCAAAACCAATGCTCTTTTGGGTTAAAGGGAGGGTTCCAGGATCAAAACAATGTTGGTTATTTTAAAGGGGTTTTTCCAGGAATCAAACCCCTTTTGGCTGTTGGTTTAAAGGGGTGTCCCAGGTTTCAAACCCCCAAAATGCTGTTATTTTAAAAGGGATTTTTCCGGGGGATCAAAACCAAGCTCTTTGGGTTTAAAAAAGGGGTGTTTCAGGATCAAAACAATGCTCTTTGGGGTTTTTAAAAAAGGGGTGTTTCGGGGATTAACAAATGTCTTTGGAAAAAGGGGGTTTTTCCCAGGATCAAACCCAAATGCTTTTGGGTTGGGGGGGTTGTTCCAGGTTTTCAAAACCAAATGCTCTTTTGGTTTTAAGGGGTTTTTCCAAAGGATCTAAAAAATGCTCGTTATTTTAAAGGGATTTTTCCAAGGATTTAAAAAAATGTTTTGTTTTTTAAAGGGGGTTTTCCCGGTTTTCAAAAACAATGCCGTTATTTAAAAAGGGGGGGTTTCCCAAAAAATCTAAAAATGCTGGTTGGGTTTTAAGGGGATTTTCCCGGGGATCTAAAAATCCCTGGGTTATTTTAAAAGGGGGTGTTCCAGGTTCTAAAAATGCTCGTTATTTTAAAGGGGTTGCCCGGGGGTCTAACAAGGGGCCTAGGGTTTAAAAAGGGGTGTTCCGGGGGGACCCTAACAATGCTCTTTGGGTTTAAAAAAGGGGTTTTCCCCAGGATTTTTAAAACAAGGGTTTTTGGTTAAAGGGTGTTCCGGTTTTTTAAACTTTTGTTCGTTAGTTTTTAAGGGATTTTCCCGGATCTACATATGTCTTTGGGTTTAAAAAGGGGTGTTCAGGAACTAAAAATTTCCCTCGTTATTTTAAAGGGATTTTTCCCGGGTTCAAACCCAAATGCTCTTTAAATTTAAAAGGGGAATTTTTCCGGGGGTTCAAAACAATGTTTCTTTGGGTTTTTAAGGGGTGTTCCGGATTTTAACAATGCTCTTTGGGTTTTTAAAAGGGGGGTTCCAGGTTTCAAACCCAATGCTGTTATTTTAAAAGGGTTGTTCCGGAAAATCAAAACAATGCTCGAAATTTTAAAAAGGGATTTTCCCAAGGATCTAAAAAACCCTCGTTGGTTAAAGGGGGTTTTCCCCAGGTCTAAAAAAAATTTTGCTGTTAGTTAAAGGGGATTTTTCCAGGAAAAACTTTTGCTGAAAAATTTTTTAAAAAAAGGGGGTTTTTCCCAAAGGGTTTTTAAAACCAATGCCCTTTTGGTTTTAATGGGGGGTTGTTTCGGGGTTCTAAACCGGGGGGGTGTTGGTTTTTGGGGTTTTTAGGGTTCTGGAAAAAATGCTGGGTTTGGTTTAAAAGGGGGGTTGTTCCAGGATTTAAAAAAATGTCTTTGGGTTTTTAAAGGGGGGGTTCCGGGGAAAATTTCAAACCCAATGTTTTAATTTTAAAGGATGTTCCGGATCAACAATGCTCGTTTTTAAAAGGGGAAATTTTTTCGGGAAATCAAAAAAATGTTTGGTTGGTTTAAAGGGGGTGTTTCGGGATTTTCCCAATGCTCGTTAGAAAAAGGGGATGTTCCAGGATTAAAAATTGCTCTTTTATTTTAAAGGGGGATTTTCCCAGGTTTCTAAACAAGCTCTTTGGGTGAAAGGGGGTTTTCCCGGTTTCCAAACCCCAAAAATTTTTTGCTGGGTTGGGTTTTAAAGGGGTTTTCCCGGATCAAAACAAATTGCTCTTTTATTTAAAAAGGGGATTTTTTCCCGGGATCTAACAATGTTTCTTTGGGTTTAAAGGGGTTTTCCCAGGATCTAAAAAATGCTCGTTAGTTAAAGGGGGGGTTTCCAGGATTCAAAAACAATGCTCGTAAAGTTAAAGGGATTTTCCCGGGAAATCTAAAAATTTTGTTTCTTTGGGTTTAAAAAAGGGGGGGTTCCAGGATCAAAACAATGCTCTTTTAGTTAAAGGGTTTGTTCCAGGAAACCCCTAAAAAAATGCTCGAAAAGTTAAAGGGATTTTTCCGGGAAATCAAAACAATGTCTTTGGGTTTTAAAGGGGGTTTCAGGGATCAAAACCAATGCTCTTTGGGTTTAAAGGGGGGGGTGTTTCAGGATCAAAAAACAAGGTGGGTTGGGTTGGGAAGGGGTTTTTCCCAGGATTTTAAAAATTGTGGGTTGGTTAAAGGGGGGTTTTTTCCAGGACTAAAAAAAATTGTCTTTAAAGTTAAAGGGGATGCCCCCGGGAAACAAAACAAATGTTTGTTATTTAAAAGGGATTTTTCTAAAATTCAAAACAATGCTCTTTGGTTTAAAAAAAAAGGGGTTTTTCCAGGAAAATCTAACAATGCTCTTTTATTTAAGGGGGAGGGTTCCCCCAGGATCAAACAATGCTCTTTTATTTTAAAAGGGGTTTTTCCCAAGGATCAAACAATGCTCTTGGGTTTTAAAGGGGGTGTTCCGGATTTTAAAAAAATTTGCTCGTGGTTAAAGGGGGTGTTCCAGGATCTAAAAAAATGCTTTTATTTTTAAAGGGGGTTTGTTCCAGGCCCAAAACCAAGCTGTAAGTTAAAGGGATTTTTCCCGGGATCAAAAAAGGGCTCTTTTGGTTAAAGGGGTTTTCCCAGACAAAACAATGCTCGTTATTTTAAAAAGGGTTGTTCCAGGATCAAACAATGCCCCTTTTAAGGGTTTTAAAAAAGGGGGGTTCCGGGAAATAAAAACAATGCTCTTTGGGTTTTTAAAGGGGGTTGTTTAAGGTTTCTAAAAATGCTTTTGGGTTTAAAAGGGGGTTTCAGGATCAAAAACAATGCCCCGGGGGGTTTTGGGAAAGGGGTTTTTCCCGGGGATTTTATAAAAATTTGCTCGGGGTTTAAAGGGGTTGTTCCGGTTTTTTCAATGCTGGGTTTAGTTAAAGGGGAAAGTTCCCAGGATCTAAAAAAGGGGGTTTTGGGTTGGGTTTTAAAGGGGGGTTTTTTCAGGTTTCTAACAACCCCCGGGTTGGGTTTTAAAAGGGGGGTTGTTCCAGGATCTCCCCAAATTTGTTTGGGTTGGTTAAAGGGGTTTTCCGGGAAAATTCTAAACAATGTTTCGTTATTTTTAAAGGGGATTTTCCCCGGAAATCTATACAAGGGTTTTTAGTTAAAGGGAATTTTCCCGGATCTAATAAAATTGGCCTTTTGGTTAAAAGGGATGTTTTTAGGAAATTTTAAACAATCCCTTGTTTTTAAAAAGGGGTGTTCAGGTTTCAAAACCTTTTCTTTTGGGTTTTAAAAGGGGGTTTTTCAGGATTAAAAAAAATTTGCCTTTGGTTTTCCATCTGGGTATGAGTAAAAATAAAAGTTTTAAATTTTAAACCCCCCAGAACGATCTTTTTTCCCCCCCATGCCCGGGCGGGCGGGGTTCCGGTTCATCCCCCCTTAAAGGGCAGTGAAAAAGACTTCATTCATGTGAAAAAGCCGCACCCAAAATTTAAGGGCCCAAAAAAGGGAGGTCACGTGCATGTAAAAATTGGGGGGCTTTTGGTTTGGTTTGCCCCTTTGTCCCCCTAAACCCAAAAGGGACCTTTTCAGGCTCCCTTTCAGGATGAATGACCCCCAAGGGAGCCGGGGAAAATTGAAGGGGATTAGTGGGGGGGGAAAAGGAAAGTTTTGAGTCTTCTTTTTTTTAATCAGTCCCAAAAATTCATTGTTGGGACCCCAAAAACCCCCCTTTTTAACCTGCTTTTTGTTTTTTATTTTAACATTTTAAAAAATAAAAAAGGTTTGATTGTGAAATTGACTTTCCCAAACAGTTACACTGTGGATCATACGTTGTACAAAATTTTTTCCCCTCTTTTTTTATTGTTTTTTTTCCCATGGGGGGGGGTATTTTTGGTTCCCCGGGCTTTAAAGGGGAAACGTATGGGGACATTGTCAAAGCCCTGAAAAAATTTGGTCCCTTTTGCTATTTTTGGGGGTGGGTCAGGCCCAGTTTTTAAAAAAAAAGGGCATGGATGATATTGATTGAGGGGGACCCAAAAAGCTTCACTTTTTTTTTTTGGGAACCAAAAGGGCCATTTTCAAAAATTCAGCTGGGGAGGGGGGGGGAACGGGGTTTGACCTTAGGGTTTTTAACACGGTGCTTTTTGGGTGTGCGTTTTTTAGGGCGTTATTCAATGCATTTTTTTTTTGCGGGAAAAAGGTACAGCAATTAATGTTGTAAAATTACTGCACACCAAAAAACCCCAAAAATTTATTTTCAACTTATCAGGGGGGGAACCCCTTTTCACCGTTTTGTTTTACACCATGAAACATGTATTTTTCTTCGTTATCTGCTTATTTCTATAACCCTTAGACTATATCTACACAGCAGGGTATTCTCATCAGATTTTCGGCGGATTCAATATTTAGAATCTGCCGAAAATCTGATGGTGCACAGTGCTGTGTAGACCGCAATGAAAAATCTGTGCTGTGTTTGTTCACAGCGGACAAAGGTGGTAAGGCGACCTATAGCATAATTTTGGTAGTTACATTCTTGTGAATTCATTTTATTTAGGAGTTAGCACATTTTCTCCTGATAGTTGCAAACATTTTATATACTGACAGCAAAATTACATATATGATTTAATGCATTTGTGAGTTCTATGTACTCGCCCTCTATCTCTATATACTTGTAGGACCAAATATTATTGTCAAAATCTATTTATGTGGATTACCTTTATTTACAGACAAATGATGTGTTGTGAATATGTTACATGTCTTACTGTTTTACCATCTTACTCTGTATGGTTGAACTTTGATTTTAATTTATATATTTTTATTGAGATTCTAATAAAAATTATTTTATACACTTGATGCTGTTATGGGTAGTAATACAATCTGAGTACAATTATTCGAATGTGGGTTGTGGTGGCTTGGCAATACGATTTCTAGTGTTAATTTTGTTAGTAAATATGTGAAGTATTTATTGCTGTTTCTAGTGAAGTGGGTTTGTTCAGTGCCTTGAGAATAGACTGTTCTAGTGCAAAAAAATCAGGGTCTGGGATTTACTTTGCTTCCTTATTCTGAATCTTAACAGGCCATAGATCCCATGTTGTAGATGAGGTCCTGAACAATGCAACTGTGGCTCTAGTTAAACACAAAATATTTAAAGTATTCTCACCCATTTACCATTAAAGTACAGGAGCACTGGTCACAAAGAGGGAAACCTTTTCCTCTGAAAGCCCAACAAATTATTCAAAAATTTTGGAAATTATTCAATTCCAGTCCTAATCTACAAATGAAATTGTGTTTACGATTCATACTTAAATCCTGCCCGCCTAAATTATAGTGTAGACACTGAAGTTAAAGGATTTGTCTACCAAAATTGTTTCAAAGAATGCATGAAAGAAATTCTCTGTCAATTCCTGGTTCAGACTAATTTGCATATAAGCTTGTGCTCAGTGCTGTGCTTTCAGATGCTAATTAAGATTAGATTAAAGTTTCTCAAATATAGCAGGAACCTTATTGATCCCCAAAACAAAAAGCCTAATTTACCAGAGCTGGTTTATTTTGAGATTAAATCAAGCTTTTTTACTGTCTGGCAGCACAGGACACTGACTGTACATGCCAACCTGTTGTGATGGAACTCACTCTCTGTTATCTCTTTGGAACAAAAAAGCCCAGGTGATTTTTTCAGGTTGGTTACGAGGGAACTGAAATAGCCAGTGGGAGGTAATAAATTCACTTGTATTCTTTAGGAAAACAGAGGAACTAAAGCAATTTACTTTGGAAAAATGTCTTATTTTGTGTTCCCTACAATTTGAAAGCTATTCTTTGTAGCGAGACAACCCCTTTAAGCAAGGAGGGAAGATTTCATATTAACAATTGTGCCAAGAATTTTAAATGTGCAAAGACACCTTTTATGCAACATATAGGGAATGGCAACACCTCTTGTATGATTGTGAAGCATTGAGGATTCTTTCTCAGAATGCACATTTTCTCTTATGTACTCAATCACAGGTCAGATTTAATGTATATCTACTAAATAGAAGTTTGGAATTATATATTTTCAGTCTGTAAAAGAAACATCTATATGCAAATTTTCATTTTTTGGTTTTTTTAACTGTACCTTCCAAGGGCCATGACTTTTAGATTTTTTGTTGACATTACTATTTTTTTGTAGGACAAATTACATCTTTTAGCGTTACCATTAAGTCACCAGCTAATGCATTGGAGAGGCAATAAAATTCTTTGAAGGATAGAATTCAAAAAAAAAATTCCAGTGCTCAATTTTTGTTAGGTGGTTAGATTTTATGGAGTTAAGAGTGTGGTGTGAATGACATTTCACCGTTATAAATTCAGCATCACTAGAATCTTACTCACAGAATAAAGTTTTGTTATGCTTTACTACTAAAAAGAAAGCAACTTTTATTCTAACTCCTTAGCCTCACTTGATGTACAGGTATGTCGCAGGTGACATGGTTAATACATCACCGCCTGTGTAATGACATTGGTTATAGAACTGTCCCATAATATATAATCTACACGATGAAGGCTATAAAAAAAAACACAAAATTGAAATTTTTTTTGTTGTTGTTTATCCCACTGCACATAAAATGGAAAAAAAAACATTCAAAAAGTCATGTGAAATTCAAAGTGGAACCAATGAAAACATCCCTTCATCCTGCAAAAAAATTAAACCCTTGCACAGGTTCATCAACAGAATATAGCAATGTATAAATGTAAAAGTGCTACCACATAAAAAAACTATATAAATTAGGTATCGCTGTAATGTTATCAACCCACAAAAACTAACATGTCATTTCTACTACATGGTGAGTGCTGTAAAAAAGATTAAAACCAGGATTTCTGTATTTTGTCCACCAGCCTCCCAAAAAACAGATCAAAAAGTGTCTAGAAAGTCATGTGTCCCCCAAAATGGTACAAATGAAAACTAATTAATTTATTCCAAAAAAACAAGCCCAAACGCAGCTTTGTATACAGAAAAATAAAGTTATGGTTCTTAGACTATGGCAATACACAAATGTGTTTTCACTTTTTTATGTGCCCTCTAGTGTCCAAAAAAGAAGACATTCAAAAAATGCCAACTTACAGTAGACATATGGTAAATGCCAATTATAAGCGATTTTGTGTGGTATGACTATCTATCTTATACACAAGCATTTTTTAATTTTGAAAATGGCTATTTTTCAAAATTTCCACGTTTTGGAAATAAACAAGGACTGTATTGACCAAAAATTTATTACAAATTTAAAACACAATGTGTTAGGAGAAAATAATCTCAAAATCACGTGGATAAGTAAAAACATTACAAAGTTATTTCCATATAACGTGACACATGAGATTTGAAAAATGGGGCTGTTCTAAAGGTCAAAACCAGTTGTGACAGTAAGGGGTGAATGGTTTATTAAGATGGACATTATTCCGCCACCGATGTATGCTAGAGCAATCCCTGATGAGTGTGAGCACAATTTCTGTACAAGAAAATGATAGTGAACTCGCTGTATTCAATCCCCTTTACCAGTTGCAAGTGTAGATCCAGTGATGAAGATTGAATGGATGTGCTTTTGGTAGTTTATTGACTGTACCTTGAGAGAAAACATATAGAGGGCGACATATAGAGGTCAAAATAAATTCTCCTCTCCAGCTCTGTGTAACATGTCTGGTCAAAATGGTGATACAGCAGAAATGTGACAGTATATGACCTCACAGAACTGGAGGAGTAACAGAAAGCAAAGGCATATGGGAGTTACATCATTAATAGCTTACATAATCTTTTACAAACAGGGGCCACAGGGCAGCAACAAACACATCAAACATAGTATACATCAGATATTGTAACGACTAGTGGTGTCAGATACAGCGGCACTGGGTATTTGTTGATCCTCTGTGATCACCGCGAGTGGAGTCTAAGGGGCCCCCCGGTCTTCACCGGAGCCCACTGCAAGTCCAGATGGACAACACTGTAGGGAAACCACAGGTCATTACCGCTGAAGTGGCTATTCACGGTGATAGCCGAAGTGCAGGACAAGGAAACCGGGTATAGGCAGAGGTGACAGGTCACAGGCCAGTGTAGCCGTAGGCAGGTACCAGAGTCCCAGGCAAATAACGGACTGGTACAACAGCAGGATAACAGTAGCAATAGTAGGTAATAGACACTTGCAAAAGCAGGAAACAGCAGTAGTCAAATGCACCGGATATCACAGGGTTAACACAGTTAAACAGGTATAGCAGCAGCAATACAGCATCCAGGTGTCAGGATCCTCTGATGAACATCAACAAATTGACACTGAGGCAGGGGCAGGAAGTTCCTTATAAGACAGGAGGTCGTAGGTCATGGCTAATTTGTACACTGTCCCTTTAAAGCTAAGGAAGCCGACGCATGTGCATGCAGAGGGAACCATAGAGGATGGATGCACACAGGATCGTGCACAACAGAAGGAGCGAGGACAGGTGAGCACAATCTGCCGGCGGGACCGCCGTCAGGATCGGAGAACTCACCCCCGAGGTAAGTACAGCATACGACACAGTAGCAGGACACTGGTAGCCGCGACATCCGCTGAGGGTGCCGCAGCAGGACCAGCAGTGGAGGCACGGGCATGTCTGTGGCCTGAGACAAGAGCCGCAGTGTGAACCATGACACTTATAACATTGAATACCCAATTAATTCTGATTGGGAACATTAGTTGGGACAGCAGAGACATTTCTTTATTGTTCAATCCTTTCAAAAGAGGTACTTGATGACTGAACGATCTGGTTTACTTTTCTTAATCACAATTTCAAAATAACATAACATTTTCTGCTAAAACCTAGCACATGAGACTTCCGGTTCCGGGCCCGAGATGTAAGGGCACGCGGCTCAGGAGCTTCAGCACCTCCACACTATTTGGTCTCCTGCCTGTGTCTCACAGCGAGCCATGTGTGTCCTGTGTATCAGGACACATAATTTCCAAAAAATTGGGATTCTCGCAAGAGAACTAAGAGTGACTTTTGATCACTATATTTACTATTTTGCCTTATTCTAACTTAAACTCTATCAGTTCTCTATCTATTAAACACTAAAACGTAACTTTTATTATATCTAACTCTTAACCTCTATACACACTATTTAAAAACCTGATCTCTATCCTCATCATTTAACCCTTTTTGCTTCTAAAAGAGGGAATAACTCCCTTTCTATCATCAAGTCTGGTGGAACCCCACCTATTAACAGGATCGGACCTCTAAGCCTTGATAAAGCCAGGTTAGCTGGCGAAACATGTCGGCGAGGTCAGGCATGACGTTTTAAATTGTGATCTCTCACCTCTGTCTACAAGTGTCACCTGCTGCAGACGGTGTCACAAGGGGGCCTTATTTGTTCTGTGTCTATGAGATTAGGGACGACTGCCCAAGTAGTTGGCTTGGGATCCCTTACTGAAGCTAGTACTTTGCTATAGATATAAGGCTCTCCTGTTAATAGGTGGGGTTCCACCAGACTTGATGATAGAAAGGGAGTTATTCCCTCTTTTAGAAGCAAAAAGGGTTAAATGATGAGGATAGAGATCAGGTTTTTAAATAGTGTGTATAGAGGTTAAGAGTTAGATATAATAAAAGTTACGTTTTAGTGTTTAATAGATAGAGAACTGATAGAGTTTAAGTTTGCCTATGGCAAAATAGTAAATACTGTGTATCAGGACACTCACCGAAATAGAAAAGGCACTATGTCGGCAGCCCCCCAAAGCTGATAAAGACGCTGTGGAGAGCTGATGTTACGGGCGGCACCTCGTGGCAGGCGCCATCTTGGCTAACTGACTACAATGTGCAGTGCAACATATCTCCTAGGGGAGAAAAACTTGGAGAATCGGTTGTTGAGAAAGATCTGGGCGTTCTTGTAGATCATAGACTACAGAACAGCATGCAATGTCAATCAGCTGCCTCTAGGGCAAGTAAGATATTGGCATGTATTAAAAGAGGCATGGACTCGCGGGACAAGGATGTAATTCTACCGCTGTACAAAGCCTTGGTGTGATCTCACTTGGAATATGTTGTTCAGTTCTGGGCCCCAGTTTATAGAAGAGATGTAATGGAGCTAGAGAGAGTGCAAAGATGAGCAACCAAACTTATAAGGGGAATGGAGCATCTTAATTATGAGAGGTTAGTAGAATTTAACTTATTTAGTCTTGAGAAAAGATGGCTTCGGGGGGACATGATTAATTTATATAAATATATGAATGGTCCTTACAAAAAGTATGGGGAAAAATTATTTCAAGTAAAGCCCCCTTAAAAGACAACGGGACATTCCCTTCGACTAGAGAAAAAAGGATGCAATCTCCAGAGACGAAGGGCTTTCTTCACTGTAAGAACTGTGAATCTGTGGAATAGCCTGCCTGAGGAGCTGGTCACAGCAGGAACAGTTGGGAGTTTCAAGAAAGGCTTAGATAACTACCTGAAACTAAAGAATATTAATGCGTACGTAGCTATGTAAAATTCTGGATCCTGGCCAGGGGCGTCGCTAGGCAGATTCATTCGGGGCACGAGCCCCGAATGAATCCGTCTGTGCCCGAGTCTCGGCGTCTCCAGGCCGCTGCCTTGGGCCTGGAGCGCTCCTGTGTGCGGGGGGGCGCCCGCCGATGTCTCTGACTGCGCGGCCGTTTCACAGCAGCCGCGCAGTCAGAGTCGGGGAGGAGGCAGGACGGATCGTTCCCATCCTGTCTCCTCCCCTGTATGTACGGTGCTCACCGAGCGCCGTACATACATCTGAGCGTCGCAAGGGACGTGACGCGCCGCTTTCATCACCCCCCTGCGACGCTGGGATCCTCTAAGCCGGCAGATATGCCGGCTGAGGAGATCCCGGGCCCCGCGAGACGGCGTAAGTAGCGTGATGACATCACGCTGCTTATACCGCTCTCAAGCTGCAGGACCAGGACGCGCGGACCGGGCCTCATTAGGTAAGTAGGTTTTTTTATTTTATTTTTATTAGGTAAGGTGGCAAGACACTGGCTACAAAGGGGGCAGGGCAAGACACTGGCTACAAGGGGGCAGGGCTAAGACACTGGCTACAAGGGGGGCAAGACACTGCTACAAGGGGGCAAGACACTGGCTACAAGGGGGGCATAATGGCTACAGGGGGCATAATGGCTACAGGGACAAAGACACTAGCTACAGGGGTGGCATATTGGGCTTACAGGGGTGCAAGAAACACTGGCTACAGGGGGCATAATGGCTACAGAGGCAAGACAGTGGCTACAAGTGGGCATAATGGCTACAGGAGGCAAGACACTGGCTACATGTGGCAAGAGAATGGTTACAGGAGGCAAGACACTGGCTTACAGGGGGCATCATGGCTTCTGGGGCAAGACACTGGCTACAAGTGGGCATAATGGCTACAGGGGCAAGACACTGGCTACAGGAGGCAAGACACTGGCTACAGGGGGCATAATGGCTACAGGGGCAATACACTGGCTACACGTGGGCAGAATGGCTACAGGAGGGCAAGACACTGGCTACAGGAGGCAAGACACTGGCTACAGGGCATATGGCTACAGGGGCAAGACACTGGCTACAGGGGGCATATGGCTACAGGGGCAAGATACTGGCTACAAGTGGGCATAATGGCTACAGGAGGCAAGACACTGGCTACAGGTGGCATAATGGCTACAGGAGGCAAGACACTGGCTACAGGGGGCATAATGGCTACAGGGGCAAGACACTGGCTACAAGTGGGCATAATGATACAGGAGGCAAGACACTGGCTACAGGAGGCAAGACACTGGCTACAGGGGGCATAATGGCTACAGGGCAAGACACTGGCTACAAGTGGGCATAATGGCTACAGGAGGCAAGACACTGGCTACAGGAGGCAAGACACTGGCTACAGGGGGCATAATGGCTACAGGGCAAGACACTGGCTACAAGTGGGCATAATGGCTACAGGAGGCAAGACACTGTGGCTACAGGTGCAAGACACTGGCTACAGGGGGCATATATGGCTAAGAGGGCATGTCACTGGCTACAGGGGGCCTATATGGGCCAAGAGGGCATGTCACTGGCTACAGGGGGCATATATGGCTAAGGGGGCATGTCACTGGCTACAGGGGGCATGTCACTGGCTACAGGGGGGCATATGTGGCTAATGGGGCATATCACTGGCTACAGGGGGCATATCACTGGCTACAGGGGGCATATTATGTGGCTATGGGAGCAGTAACCTGGGTACAGGGGGGCTAATAACCTGACTACAAGGAGCATGTTACTGGCTACAGGGGGCATATTACTGCCTAAAGGGGGCAGTAACCTAGCTACAGAGGGGCAGTTAGTAACCTGGATAGAGGGCTAATAAACCTGGCTAGAGGGGGCTACAACAGGGCTACAGTGGGCTACTTCCAGTCTATTGGGGCCAAATATTTACCTACAAGGGGGTAATTTATTACCATTTAGGCACTATAGATGGGATTTTTGTATAGAGATAAGGAAATTGTAGAGAAATGCTGATAAAAAATGAGTGAGTCTAAGATGTTTGTTTTGTACATTTTTTCAGTGAAGAGTTTGTGGACGGTAGAAGTCATCATGGCGTCTGGGACAGATGGAGAAGAAGAGAAAGAGAACAACTCTTCAGAGGCGTCTCCTGTAAGTCACTAATTGTAACTGCAGTGTAATCACTTATATTTCTCCTGAGCCTACATACAAAGGCTTTTCTCTGTAAATATACATCCGCAGTTCACAATGAGACGCAAAAAATTCCGTGTGCACCCAGCCCTACTCAGAAAAACTTAAGGGCCCGAGCCCCGGATGTTTTGGGACCCTAGCAACGCCCCTGATCCTGGCTGGTGGAGGCTCTGGGATCAGAGATATGATCTCCACTGGAGCAGATTGGTTCTTGCCTTGTGGGTTCCAGGGCATTAACCAGAGGTGAGGCTGGGCTTAAATCCTTGTCTCCCTCCCTTCAACCACATTTTATCACCCTTGGTTGAAGATGTACACGTGTCTTTTTTTCAACTGTACTATGTAACTATGTAACAGCTAGCCGCGGCAACACTTGTGAAGAGGTGTAGAAATCAAACAGAGTGGACTCTAACACGCACTATTGAATTTTAGAGGGATTAAGGGACATTAGAGCTTCTGTAACTATAAATGACGCCCTCCCTTCCCCTTTGCCACCTGACCTGACATCAGCATACAAGCAGCAGTTCCTTAAGTGCCTGATCTTTTTAATGTGCAACTTGAAATATAAAAAGGCATTAAATCCCAGGAAAGGGTTACTGATGTTCTCCCACTCTTTTGGCCATTTGGATTGTCATGTACATACCAGCAGCTGCTCATTATATACCTGAACTTTCTCTGAGTGCAACATGCAACGCCATTGATTACCAGGAAAGGGTTACTGATCCCCTCCCATCCTTTTTCTCACCTGGCCTGACATCCATGTCTTTGTCTATGACCTGCTTTGTTTATTAACCCTTTCTAGTTGGTTTTCCACACACAACCCCTAGCGGTAATAAAGTGTTGGGACTTTTGTAAATCTGAGTTTCTCTAACCTCCAGTTATTAACGCCTTCCATCTCATTTGATATAAAGTTTTTAGCTTTCTTTGTTTAGTCGCTGCAAACCTCTTAGTAGAGTCTCCATGGACAGTTATCTTTTGAGAATGAGTGGCAAACAGAGATCCAGGACCCCGGGGAAACAGCAACTAAGAAGTGCAACGCTGGCATCTTGTGGCCAGAGTGACTCTCTACAATGAATGATGGCTGACTTTCCTTTCACTCAAAGAAGCAGTAACAAAAGGGATTATTATTATATATTTTAAAGCAACAATTGGTTCCAGAGTGCTGTACATTCAAAAGGGGGGTTACATACATAATATATGACAAACAGGTACAATGGTGGCGATAAATGACTAACAACTGGTACAGAGGGAGAGAGCACCCTGGCCACGAGGACTTACACTCTACAAGACATGGAGAAAATACCCACTTCCCAATTGTTCAATATAAACAACTTGTGGTTGAAGAGGCGAAGCTGATCTCTACAGACCTCCAAAACATTCTTGCTAGCACAGTTGCTAATTCTCTGAAACCGCTTCAAGTGGAGGTGGCTCAGCACTCATCCTTTAGATGATCTGGAGCAGAGAATCTACACGGTGGAAGAGGATTTAGAAAACTATCAATACTAACTGCAAGAACTTGCAAAGGAAAACAAAAAGCTGGAGGGAAAAGTCAATGACTTCGCAAATTGGTTAAAACATAACAATTTACGCTTCCCAGAGCCATAACTTTTTATTTTTTCACCTACATGGACATATGAGGGCTTTTATTTTGCGGGACAAGATGTACTTTCTAATGGTGTAATTCACCGTACCATAGAATATACTGGGAAACCGCAAAAACATTCCAAGTGGGGCAAAATATGAAAAAAAAAAACTTACTTGCGCAAGTTTTGTTTTTACGGTGTTCAATCTCCGGTATAAATGATGTGTTATTAAACTCATGTCGGGTTTTCGTTATGTTTTGGTAACATAAAAAAATTCAAAAATTTTCTATTGTTCTAATTTTTGCCTCGGCGCTATTTTCTGTAACCAGTCACTTTTTTGTACTTTAACCTACGTACCTGAGTGAGGGGGAGTTTTTTGCGGGCTGGAGTGTACTTTTTATTTGTACCAGTTTGGAATACATGTGACTTTTTTGGTCATTTTTATTTGAATTTTTTAGGCGACGTAAAATGACCAAAAAAACCCGCAATTTTGGCGTTTTGGAATTTTTTTTGTGTTCAGTATACGGGATAAATTATATTTTAATAGATCTGACTTTTTCAGACACGGCGATACCAATTATGTGTAACTTTTTTATTATTTTGTGTTTTTGATTTGTAAAATGGCAACTTCTACTATTTTTTATACTTTAAGACATTTTTTTTTAAACTTTTAACATTGTGTCCTCCTAGGGCGCTTCACCACTATGGGGCACGATCGTTTATACAGCCTATGGCATTGTACAAACAATGTACTGAGGCAGGAAGTAATAAAACGAAAAACATGGTGGCAATGGAAGCCTTCACCAGGCTTCCAGCTGCCATGTTATCAGGGCCCGCAATATTACTGTGGTGGTCCCGATCGAAGTGAGGAACGGTGCCAGCACAGTTTCTCATTCATTTAGATGCCGCAGCCATGTTTGCCACAGCATCTAAATGGTTAAACAACGCGGGATGGCGTAGGAACAATATGAACACCAATTAGAGATCTGATGTCAAAAAAACGGTGCTTACAAAAAAATACATGCAAGAAAATAAAGTTGTGTATATTAACCAAGCCGCATAATGTAGTCTCAAAACAAGAGAAGTGCGTTTCTTGGCACTTTGATGGCAATTTGTAAGTAAATCACATTTTTTTTTTATATCTGCGACATCATTCTATCTGGAATTACCTGCTATGTTGAACTTCCAAGTTTTCACTTGTCTCTAATATCACTATTTTGGCGTTGGTTCTTCCATTATCAGTGAAAATATATGGAAACTTCACTTGTTTTGAGACTATGTGTGTGTATTTTTTGTAAGCACCGTTTTTTTTTTACATCAGATTCATTTCTAACTAGTGTCCATATTGTTTCTACTGTCTGTTATCACTTATATGTCCATCAAAATATATTTCCCTCGTATAGGTGGTTTTTCTTGATTATTTAAACCAATTCAGGATTTTGTTGTCCTCAAATCATCCTTACTCTATTGTTCCCTGAGGATATCGGTATGAACAAAGAGTCGGATTGAAACATGTTGTGAAGGGATTTGAGGGATATTTAGGGTGTAATAGGACTATAGAGGTAGGTTCCTGACAGGGACGCCCTTTTTGGGGCGAATCACCTGTATTGTGCAAGGTAGGGGTAGTATATACTGTAACTAGGGATTTCTAGGGTTAGATTCCCTACTCTTTGGTGTTTTTGTGCCTTGAATGGGCCTTCTGTTAGTGAAAACTGGAATATTGTTCACTTGTAGGTGGCGTTATTTTAGATATTTATTATTAAAAGTTATATTTTTGGTCTTCCCTTTATTTTTTGAGTTGAAAACACCCCCTCCAATCATCAAATCTATTTATAAATAAATAACAGATAACATGAATACGGTGTATATTAAGGTATTACTGAAGTCAGGAAAAGACCCCACCCTTGCATCATCGTATCGCCCGTTAATTAACATTGACCTTAAAATTATGTCAAAAATTCTGAAGGATCGTCTTGCTAAACATTCCAGACATCCGGAAGTATAGTTTATCCTAATCCGGCGCATGCTGGAATAAACTAGGTACAGCAGTTTATTCAAATTTACAATTGGAATTGGAATTAGAGGTGCCTAGGTCATTATCAGCATTATTACACACTAAATTTTACTCCTAACCTAAAGTAGCCTGAGGAAGTCTAGTCCTTAGAACATTATTCAGACTATCATACCGAACTAGTAAATCTCCTACTCCTTGGGGCCATTCTATATTTATGCAGAATCAAGATGAAAAAGTACTGGAGTCATGGCTCCAAATGGAAGTCAAATGGATGTCTAATTTGATTGACTCCCAAACTAAATTGTTCTATTCTTTTTCAGACTTTGGTTCAATCTATGTAATTGGGTCAACTAGATTCTTGGCTTACAACTAGTACAGTAGTTTTCTAATAGTTAATACTACAGTAATTGGTGAAAACGTATCGCTTTGATTTGATATTATGTCCAGTCACAGCCAAGCACACTCGCTCTCTCCTACCTCTATCAGGGTCTGCACGACCCTAAAGGGGATGATTCAGATGGGAATAAAAGAGTGTTTTCCAAATGGGACACTAAATTTTCAGAGCATGTCACTTCCCGGATGGTGTTGGAGAGCTGGTTTAGAATACGAGAGACTATAACAAACTAAAGATAGTGTGACACCTATTTTCGACTGGCGCATCACGCAATATTCAGACTCAATATTCCTCCTTATCCAGTGGTTCCCGATAGGTTGACAGCATGTCCCAAATGCTCTCAGCCTCTCACTCATCTCCAACCCAGTATTTTGTCTTGCCAGTATACACAGGAATTTTAGAAAATAGTAGCAGACATGATTAATAATAAATTTGGTGCAAAACTCGATGTGGTTCACATCAGCTGCTATTCCATGAAATACCAACACAACAAAATAGTACAAGAGAGATTCATGTATTTCTAATGGCACCAAACAGGGTTTCTTAAATAAGTGGTTACAAAACTCAACCCCTTTCATTACAGAAATAACCCAATCAGTTAAGCAGTACTTGAACATGGATAGAACTGAGGGGATTAGGGTAAAGGAAACAAAGAAAAAATATTTTTTTGACAAGTGGAAACACTTTGTTTCTTTTTTCACACCTCAAGAAATAAGTCTGATTATGGACTCCTTTTTATCCATCACTTGGTACTTACATGAAGAACTGGCGGGTTCCCCGGGAGAGCTAAGGGTGAGTAACCTTGCATAATTCAAGTATATTGTCAATTTAGTACAGAGTCTATTCAATTTGGGAATTAGTCTTAACATGTTTCAGGATAATCTATGAAACTCATTGTAAGTCGAATGACAGCATTGTTCTGGCCCTTTGGTTCGCTATTTTTTTTTTTTTAACAAATTTTTTATTGACATTTCAAAATGACATAGTTAGTACAACAAGCCAATTACAAATTCAGTGTCATTTTTGACCATTATATACTGTCCAAATTTATAAGAAAGAGGGTAACAACAGATAATAAAACCCCCTCCCTCCCAAAATACATCTACAGTGGTAGGATAGGACACATCAACTACATATCACACAATCGTCCACAACGGATCTTCGTCGCCTCAAATAAAGCATCTCACCATGTATCATCCCAACTTTCAGTCCCCCGATTCCACTCATATGACTGTTAGACAGCCTAAATCACCTGCCAGCTCTCGGATGTAATACCACGTGGTTTCCTTAAACGGTAACATGTGTTCTCGAATCTCCTGTAGCGTCAGGAAAGTTTCAATAAAGACCCTCCATTTTAGTTCGCTATGTCTGATGTCTGATTTTTTTTTTTTTTCTGTTTTACTTTAAATTTTAAATACTTCTCTTTTTGCACAAATGTCTTTCAATTGTCCTTTTATTTGCTGTGGAAGTGACAAATTTCACGCCTGTTCGGCTATTTCTACACAGCACTGGTTTTGGTAGGATTTTCATTGGATTCAGTATTTAGAATCCACCGAAAATCTGACTGTAACCGGTGCCCCATAGACTGCAATAGAAAATCCGTGATGTAGTCTACACAATATGGATTTTTTCCAGATTCCGGCGGATTTTAAAACATTCTGTATCTTCCGCTGGAGTCCCGTCGGATTACTTGAGCCGGCAGGAAATCAGAAAACCGGCTGCATTTTTTTGCATAAACCTGTAAAAAAAACTGCAATACAGCGATGTTTAAATGCCATTGGATTTTGGACAGCGTATTAACATAAGCTGTGTAGACATAGCCTTACATGTAATATACGGCTTTCAGTATGTGTATTTTACTCAAACTATATGTTATCGTATACTATAGTTCACTTTCAGAAGCTTGTACAAACGTTTTTGCATTTGCAAAAGAAATATGTACTTTGTTTAAAAAATTTCGGGAAAAATTAATGATTTAAAAAAAAAAAACTAACACGTGCAATTTTCAATGTTAACACTTGTTTCCTTAGCAACACCATTTATTTTTGTCTTTTAGAAATATTCAAGGCTTCTTCGGACGCCCTTTCCATGTGCTTTATACCTGCTGTAGATTATCTGCTGTCTGGAATGATATTCTGTTTGAGAGTATGCTTCCTATTATGGCATCTAATCCATTTTGAAATTTACAACTTAAAACATGATTTTAGCCTCCTCAGTTAGTAAAACTATGTGCTGAAATACATAAGTGCATAATGTAGCATATCCTAAATTTCCAGAACTAAAGCCATTGAAGGTATTAAAGTAACTGACGTTTCCCATCTCAGCCTGAAAGCTGTAAATACCTGATAACAGTCCATGCAAAGATCTGATAAGGACTAAATACAGGCAGCCATGATAGAAACGCCATCTGTTCATACAGCTCTGCCAAATAGCAAAACCATCACCAAAGTCCCTTCTGAGGGCAGCTCGTACCTCACTAAATATGTAACTTTCCACATGCGTAGCTGTTGTAGGGCATCCAGGAAGGGAGAAACCAACAGCTGGCACACGAAACGAAGCAGAACGCCAGTGTTTGGTACCGAGTCGTAGCTTGGATCCACCTGGTTCTGATGGTACTACTGGCTCAGTTCTGTCTCAATGTCCTGCCACGTTATGAGCCATTTCGTGTCCAAAGCCAAAAACTGCATGGCCCGAGAGGGACGAGAGTGTAGACCATGCCAGGGGCGTGAGAGAGTGAGACAGGGTGTGAAGTGGGTGCGATATGGGCTGTCCCAGTACTGTTTTAAGCTGAAGCCCATGTGGACCCATCGTTGTCTCATTGGAGGGGGGTACCTGCACCAGCATTCCAGGAGTATCCGCACACAGAAGCAAGGCCATATTCAACCCCCATGTGTGCCCAGCATAAGACCAACCTAAGGTAAATAGACACATCTTTCTGCCTCTGTTTGTAACCGTATCCGTATTTGCACTTCTGACCAATATTTGTGTAGTTACACTCCTATGTAGATATTGTTTGTCTAGTTCGCTCACAAGGCGATTAAATCTTTAAACTTTAATCCTGGGCTGGTCTGATGTCTTGATCGCCCTGATCCGGTTTTGCTTGGTCTCTAATATATCGCTACCCAAGGCAGGTTCCATGCCTGCTATAAGTCTGTAACGGACCAAGCTTATAGCCAACGAGGAACTGGTGGCAGTCTATCGGGCTGGCAGATTTCTGTTTCACCAGTGCCGGCAAAACAGATCTCTCCCAGCCATTCAGGGTTGTGGGCGAGTGGGCTATCCTCTCACACTCCCTGGATCTTCCTGTGCCCGTGGGGACAGGGGTTAACTGTGAAACTGTATCCGGTTGACCTTGTGCATCCCTATGGGGAGCGCAACATCACCATACATCCCAAGTCAGGCCGTTGACCTGCGAGTGGGCAGAGCTTTTCCTGACAAACATTATGGACAACAAGAGATTTGGGCATTTAAATTTGACGTCATCTGTCAGGAAGAGTCGGGAAGCCCTCATACACATTAGACTATTTGCAGATTCAGACATTTTCTCTAATGTGTGTGGGGGCCTTTATGATGGGATAAAAGGGACCGACAGGAGTGCTTAGATTGCAAAATACTAGTTTATGTTTCTAAAAATGGTTTTCGTTTGAAAGTTTTCATAAATTATCGGCAATAAGTGCACAGCTGGCCTATTTCTGTCAGTGTCCAACACCTTCATCTCTTGCCCAACAGGAAAAAAATGACAATATACATCTATTTAATACAATTCCAGGCATGTTTTGTTGTGTCCAACTAGTCCCGATGGTGAGTTTCAAAGGGCATTCTCAGAATTAATATAATGAATTGTAAAATAATTATTGGATTTTTAGCTAACAAGTTCAAAATAGCGACATCTCTGCTTTTATTTATTAAAGACTCCATGCAACACGTTTGTAAATCGTTTATGGATTAATTTTGTCAAAGTGGGGAGCAGAAAGGAATATTGTAGGACAGGAGGTGAGGAATATTCAGGAGTTTATTATACAAGTGTACTTGGTAATCTTCATGGCTTGAACATGAGAGAGTGTTTCATATGCTTTTCCTCAACCGTTGTTCAAAATCATCTCCATGAAGTCCTCTTTTTAAAAATACTCGGAAGTCCATGCTTCACATTAATTCACAACTTACTTTAATATTGATATTTATTCAGTTCACAAAGACACCACTACAAATTTCACATGTATTTAGACAATTTTCTATTGAGAATGTTACAGTAGTCAGTATGTCCTCTCACGAGAAGCTAAAATAAAGTACTTTTGTGGAGCCTGTATTGGAGGTGAAGGAATATTTTCAGATGCAACACGCAATATTTTGCAATATTTCGTTAGTGGGTTCAACAGATTTTTTTTTTTTCTTTTAATGCTCAAGCCAAAAGTTTAAAGGGATTGTCCAGGTCATTCTCTTAAATTACTATTGGTGCTGCCTCCATTCTATGCAATGCATCTGTTGGTCACTTCCAAATGATGATGACAGTCAGTGGAAGAAAATAGAAGACCGGAAGAGAGGACCGACAGAGGCAGCATTGGAACAGAGATGAGTACTATTTATCTTATCCCAGCAGCAACAATAAATTGATTTAAAAGGAAGACCCCGTTAATTCCTTTATCCCCCTTCCTGATGCGGCCTTTTATTTCCTTGTCATGTTAGTTTTTTTCCTACCCGCCTTCCAAAAGCCATAATTTTATTTATTTTTCAATCTACTTAGTCATATGAGGGCTTGTTTTTTGCAGGATAAGATGTACTATTTAATGGTGCTCTTAACTGTACTATATAATAACTTCTGGAATTTTGCAGGGCTTTTGCTTTTACGACGTTCATACTTCGGTATAAATGATGTGCTATCTGTATGCTGCAGGTTGGCATGATTCTGGTGATACCAATATGTAGAGTTTTCATTGTGTTCTAGAAGTTATTAAAAAAAACTATTTAATTTCACAATGCAGCTCCATTTTCTGTAACCAATAACTTTTTTTCGGTCTAAAGTGTAGTTTTTATTGATACTATTTTGGAAAACATGCAACTTCTTGATCACTTTGTATTCCAATTTTTTGGGGATGCGACATGACCCCAAAAAAACCACAATATTGGCGTTTTGGAATATTTTTTAATTCTACAGCGTTTAGCGTATGGGACATTTGCCAATAGAGAACTCGCACCATCTGACCTAAAAAGATAGTGGATGGCTGTTAAGTTTCTAGTTAATATCTACCCCCAAAATGATGCCAGTAGAAACTGTACTTTATTTTATGAAAAACAAGCCTTCAAACAGCTTAGTCAACTGAACAAAAAAATATAGAGAAAAAGTTAGGCCCTTAGAAAGCATAAACAAAGGAAATTCAGCCAAAATCAGCACAAAAGCAGACATAGATTTTTCATTACATGTTTTTGAAATTGTCAGTATTGAAAATGAGAAATTTTAGCAAAATTAGGAGAAAAGGCTTACAGCAAATGGTCTGTACCATCCACAATGAGTTCTTTCTTGGACTTTTTTTTTAAATACATTAAGAAAAAACTCAACAACTTGTTTGAGCTATTTAGGTTTACCTTACCTATTTTCCAGGAAACTGGGCACTGAACTTCAGAAAACGTAAAAACTTAGGATGACAAAGTTCAACTTTACCATGCCGAAAACTAGGAAATGGTTATGACTCTAGCGTACGTGTGAATTCTCTGGTGTCTAACTAAAACTGATTTTTGGGTAAAACTTTTCCCACATTCCAGACATGTAAATGGCTTCTCCCCTGTGTGAATTTTCTGATGTGTTTCTAGCTGAGATTTACGTGTAAAGTTTTTCCCACAGTCTAAACATGAAAACAGGTTCTCCCCTGTATGAATTCTCTGATGTTCAACTAGAACTGATTTATGGCTAAAACACTTTCCACACTCAAAACAAGAAAACGGCTTCTCCCCTGTGTGAGTTCTCTGATGCATTTCAAGTTGACTTTTACGTGAAAAACATTTTCCACATTCTAAACATGAAAATAGATTTTCCCCAGTGTGAATTTTCTGATGTTCAACAAAACCTGACTTTTGAGTAAAACATCTCCCGCATTCCAAACATGAAAATGGCTTCTCACCTGTGTGAATTCTTTGATGCAATTCAAGGTGAATTTTCTGGGCATAACATTTCCCACATTCTGAACATAAAAATGGCCTCTCCCCTGTGTGAATTTTCTGATGTCTAACAAGATCAGATTTCTGGACAAAACATTTTCCACATTCCTGACATACACACAGTTTATCTCTCATGTGACTTTTCTGATGCCACTCAAGGTGATTTTTATGTGCATAGTACTTTCCATATTCTGAACAAGAAATGGGCTTCTCTCCTGTGTGAACTCTCTTACGTCTTCCAAGATCTGATTTCTGGATAAACCTGTTTCTAACTTCAGAACATGTAAACAGTTTCTCCCCTGTGTGGATTCTTTGATGGGCCTCAAAGTTAGCTTTCTGTGCATAACATTTTCCACACTCTGAACATGAAAATGGCTTCTCTCCTGTGTGAATTCTCTGATGTCTAACAAGATCTGATTTTTGAATAAAACATTTTCCACATACTTGACATGTAAATAACTCTCCAGTGTGAATTTTCTGATGTATCTCAAGCTGACTTTTACATGCATAAAATCTCCCACATGTTGAACACGGAAATGGCTTTTCTCCTTTGTGAAATTTGATTTTAAACAAAAAGTGATTTTTTGGGCAAAAATTTGTCACATTTAACTGAAAAGGGTTTCATTCCCTAAGTGAATTCTCTCATGTTTTACAAGATAGGATTTTTGGGTGAAGCATTTTCCACATTTCAAACACATGAACGGTTTCTCTCCCTTGTGAATTCTTTGGTGTTTGACAAGCACTGATTCCTTAGTAAAACATTTTTTACATTCAGAGCACTGAAATATTTTTACACTTGTATAATCTGTACCTTGAATGAAATTTGAGTTATTTTGAAAAAATTCCACGGTTAAAAATCAGAAAAAAAAGTAGTTGTTGTGATGTTCGAAGGGTATATTTAAGGTAACAGTTTTTCCTCCTGGAAAATCATGCTTGTTGTTGTACATTTTTCTTTTTTGGAAAAAGACAGGGAGTGCCCCATGCCCTTTTGTTCAAAAACCCTTTTTAGAAAAAAGTCAATTATTATAATTTTTTTTAAACCGATAAAAACATATATCCCTAGACAGGCATTTCACATGGCAGGCTTAGGGGCCGTTCACACGGCTTATATTGGGCAGGTTGCAGCCGTATTGCCGCCTACTGCGTTTGAATCGGCTGGAATCCGCCCCCAGCCTTAGGGTAATCATGTTTTCATGAATGTGGATTCCCGTCTCCCCTCCCCCGCCGGCGAACCCGCGGGGGGGAGAAATGACATGCAATTACCAGGGGGTACGCGGGTGGATAATGGATGTCTATGGGGCCGGCAGCGTTCCGCCCCTTATTCAAGCCAAAAAAATTTCGGCAAAAATCCGCCCCGCAATTCGGCTTGAATAAGCGTTTAAAACCGGGCCTTAGAGCGTGGCTGCAGATGTACAAATTTTGAGGCCGATGTTCCTCCAAATTAGCCCCGTCCCTTGGGGTTCTGGTGGTGGGAAAAAACATTTCAATAAGGCCGTGTTACACAGTTATTGGGATTTGTGCGCTCAAAATCGTCGGGAATAAGGGGCGGGAGGGGGCGGGGCCGGAGCCGACGGGGGGCCGCTCCCCGGCCCCTAGACAATGCATTACTACGGCCGTACGCCGAAATAGGTTCAGTCATTTTCCCCGCGGGGATTTCCCCCAAAGCGGGAGGAGCAGGGAAATCCACTGTTCTCTTAAGCAGTGGATTACCGAAATTGACTCCGATGGATTGGGCGCCGTATGAAGCGCAAATCCCGCGGGACGGCGCCATCCGGGGAAAAATTGCCGTTGAACGGGCCTAACAGTGGACCATAAAAAAGCACTGACAAAGAGGATATAGGAATTTTGAAAAAAGCATTTTGTTTATCGGAACGAAAAATTTTTTTTGAGATGTCAGTTCACACTTTTGATCAAAATTTTAACCCCTCCAAACTTAAACGGGATCTCAAGGCATTTGGTCAATTGATTTCCCAATTGATCTTTCTTTGCTTTTTGGTTAAAAAAAAAAAAAAAAAAAAAATAAAAAAATAAAAAAAAAAAAAAAAAAAAAAAAAAAAAAATATAAAAAAAATTGAAAAAAAAAAAAAAAAAAAAAAAAAAAAAAAAATTAAATTAATTTTAAAAAAAAAAAACAAAAAAAGGAAAAAAATATAAAAAAAAAAAAAAATTTTATAACTTTTCTTTTTAAGGCAAAAGCGCATCGCCGTTTTCACGGGGGGATTGCCGATGCGTTTTGGAGCTTCCTCACTGCGCCTTTTTCCCAAAATTTTTTGAGGTTTTTTTTCACATTTTGATCAAAATTGCTTAAGCCCACCTCGAAAAATTTAAACGGGACCCTTCAATGCAGGTGGGTCCTACCATTTTTTTCCCTTTTTGGGGGGCTGTTTAGACCAAAAAACTTCAGGGGGGGAAAGGGACCGCTTCCAGGTATTATTCAAAAAAGTTTTTTGATGTGCAAAACCATATATTGTTCCTAGCCTATAATTACTTCCTGACATTATGATATAATTTGAATCAAAGGAAGGGATTAAAGGTTAAAATTAAAGCTGTGTGGGGAAAAAAAAAAATTTTAAAAAAAAAAAAACAGCTTGAAAAAATTTGTGGAAAAATTGCAGGTTTATTTTCATTCTTGAGGTTTGTACAAATACAGTGATTTCACATAAGTATAGATATTTTTCTAAATTCAGGTACATAAGGGATTGTCCACCCTCCCTTAATGGATTTTCAAAAGGGTGTACCATAATTTTGTATCGCTGTGGTCCCCCCGAGCAGCGCGGTATACTCCGAACTCCCATTGCTTTCAATGGGGATTTGACCACTTTTTTCCGTTCTAAAGGGGAGTTTTCGGGGGCCCGTCTCAATAAATGTGGGCCTGCACCTTTTTCACTTTTGGATATCCTATGGGTATGCCATCAATGTGTATGGTGGGACAACCCTTTTAAAGGGAATCTGTCGCCAATTTTATTTTTACTTATTAAAGCAAGACCCTGATCCATATTTCCTGATTGTAGAGTTCTCTATACGGCCGTCTATATATGATTGTGGGGAAAAAACATTCTTGCTTGCACTGCTTAACAGCGCAGGAGATACTTTACCACTTATGACTAGGATTTTTAAGGCAGATTTTCCCATAGACTTCTATAGGAGGTTTTTCACTTTGAAAGGGGGGGGGAGGGGGAGCTGTGACATCTCCTTTGTGACTGGTGGATTCTGGTTATCTGTACACGTGGTGTTTCCCTTTCAGGTGCCCGCTTTTACGATAATGAGACACTGCTGAAAAGCTCTCTAAAAAGAAAGGAATATCAGACGATTTTTGGCCTAGTGGCCAAAGTGAAAAACTGCGGATTAAATTATTAAAAAAATTGAAAGGTTCTGGAAAATTAAAAAAACTAACCCAAAAAACCTAAAAAATGTGTTAACATAAAAATGGAGTTAATCAATAAGTCTTTTTTTTATGAAAACATTCCCTTTAAGGGAACAAAAAAAAATGTGTGTGGCCCCCATTGGGGCCCAATAACTTTTTTTTTATTCTTCCACAAAGTCAGCTGTGTAAGGCCTTATTTTTCGCAAAAAAAAGTTAACCATTTTATTTGTACTATTGTACAACTACACAGTTGAGTCACATTATTATAACCACTTTCAACATCAGCAGTATGTAGCTCATGAAGGAAGTCATGTTTGGAGAACTGGCTATGATGGGCTGTCTGCACACATATCCTTTGTTGCTGTCATGGGTAAAAGGGGAGATTTATTAGAGTTGCAGAAAGGGATGACTATTAGCTTTTGGAACAAAGGTGGCAATATTTCTGAAACTGTGCAGTTTATGAACTGTTCATGTGCTGGTGCAATGAAAGTGTATTGTGAGTGGACAAATGGTGCCAATGTGAATAAAAAGAGTGCAAAATGCGGAGCGCACCCGCATTGTGCAAGATTGGGGAAAATCGGCTGGAGGTTTCTGGGGCGGAGGGACCACTATTTTTAAAAACAGTCACCACCAAAATGAACCGGGACTCCAACGTGTGTTAAAAAACAGTTTGGGAACCCTACGCTTTTAGGGCTCAAGCAAATTTGGTCAGGGCCTTACTCCAACCAGAAAAACGGATTGAAAATTTGGGCCTCCACGATTTGAAAGGGTTTTTTAAATGATGAGAACAACTAAATCCCCCATAGTATGAAGCAGAAAACGACAGACGAGAAACCAAAACCTTGCAACCATTGCTGGAAGAACACAAGCTGGTGATGGCAGCTTTATGTTATGGGTAATGTTTCTCTGGCATCCTCTAGGCCCACTCATCCATGTTTAAGGACCTTCCAAACAATTTAGGTGTAAATCTTCAGTTAAAGAAAGAATAACCCACAGTGGTCACTGAAAAAACTTGAAAATGTCAAAAGTAAAAATACATTTTAATTTACTGAAAATCAACTAATGAAAATCAAGACATTGTATTTGAACTGTGGTTCAGCTGGAAAATGAAAAACCCAAAAAATAAATAATGAAAATGGCCTGGAAAAAATGAGGGTGCCCTTAGAAACTACTGAAAATAGTTTGACCATATGGACATGTTAAATTAGGCGTATTCTGTAAATAACATCATAGGTGTTTTCAAACTTGTAATCAGTCAGTCTACTTATTTGAAGGGGCAAAGTAGTCACTGTGCTGTTTGGTATCATGGTATGTACCACACTGAACATAGCCCATAGGAAGCTAAGGAGAGATTTGTTTAAATAATTTAGAAAGAAGGTAAAAGCTATAAAAACTTCTCCAAACAGCTTGATGTTACTACAGCTGCACATAGTATTCAGAAGTTTAAAGTCTATAGGACTGTGGCCAACTTTCCTGGACATAGTCACAAGAGGAAATTCAATGACAAATTGAAGAGATGGCTAAAACAACTGGTAACCAAAGAGCCCAGAACAACTTAGATGTGAACTCCTAGGTCAGTGGAAATTAGTGTCAGATCACACCACCCATCACTGTCTTTGCCAAAGTGGACTTAATGGCAGATGACAAAGGAGGAAACCACTGGCAATAGCAAATGACAAAGAAGCAAAAATGTCCTTTAGACACACAAGACAAAACTAGAGCTTTTTGGCAACTTACATCAGCTATATATTCACAGATGCAAAAATTAAGCATGCACAGAGGAGAACATTGTACCTACAGTGAAATAAGACAGAGGCTCATTTATGTTTTGTGGCTGCTTTACTGTATCTGGCACAATGATAATAATTATGTCCAAGTGTGTGCAAGCTGATTGTCTTCCCTTGGGTGAATGGGATCATTCAACAAGATAATGTGACAAGTCACATGGCTTGAAATGTCTGACATTAGTTGGAAGAGCATAACCTAGACTTTCAAGTACTACCCTGGGACCCTAAATCCCCAGACTAGAACAAAATTAAGCATCTCCGAGACCACTTTGATAATGCTGTTGTCTCTATGGATTCTCCAGCAGCTGGACGATGCAGTCAGCATGGCTCCAGATACCTGTGATAACCTACTAGGACCTTATAAAGTCACTCCCAGCCCGACTAGCTGCTGTCAGTGCCGCACAGGTTTACTGCAGGCTGTCAAGAAGACAGTCACAACTGCTCAGACTACAAACTCACTAAGCACTAGAGAAGAGACAATCTAGGAGTTCATTCGAATTTCAACAGCAAAACTAACGCCGCGAAAACCTTATAAATGGCGAGGACTAAAAGAGAAAATAAAGATCTATGAAATCACTGTAGAGGCAGCTATCCATATATACTGCTTGCTCCATTTTTGGAGGACCTTACCTTTAATCTACAGAAAAAATGGGACATTAATCTCTCAAAAAACACTG
The DNA here is from genome assembly GCA_025379985.1 of Phyllomedusa bahiana. Lineage (NCBI taxonomy): Eukaryota > Metazoa > Chordata > Amphibia > Anura > Hylidae > Phyllomedusa > Phyllomedusa bahiana. The sequence continues at coordinate 1,818 of JAODAL010018879.1, read as the reverse complement.
AAACTAGGCCATACTCACAGCTCAAAGGCTCGACTGAAACTGAACCCAGCAAAGAGGCAACACCAGCCCCTATGCTATTTAGGAAAAATGAACAGGTGCAGCCAATTGCTGAGCAGTAGCTCACACACCCCACAACCAGGGGAACAACTAAACTGCACATTAAATTGACAGCTATTCACACAGAATGCAAAAAAGCCACAGTACAATACGTTGGGAGACTGCACAAATGCAAAAATACCGGTAAGACAACTACTCACACTCCTTCAATATATGAGGGGGCCTTCAATATATAAGGGAGGCAGTTGCTGGTATTATAATTCCATGTAGCTAAAACGATAAACGGGTGCCAGTGATTCAAATACATGTGGTACACCATGCTGGCTCACAGCCTATTACGCCACTACTATTCGATTGGGCAGGCTGCCCAGCACTTTTGGTGTGTCCAACACAAAATACAGACACCCTCTGCTCCCTAATGCTTTTGGGCAAAAAAAAAAATCACATACTGGAAAAATATCAAATACGAGGTATTAGTTAATACAGTGGCCACTATATGCAAGCTTGCAAGCATGGTGGGGTGTGTGAGCTACTGCTAAGGAATCGGCTGCACCTGTTTATTTTTCCTAAATAGCATAAGGGCCGGTGTTGCCTCTTTACTGGGTTCAGTTTCAATCCACCTTTTGAGCTGTGAGTATGGCCTAGTTTCAGTGACCTTACCTTTAAGTACAACTTTTATTCAGTACTTTCTACTTACCTGTGCTGATATATACAGGAACCTCTTCCTCCTTACACAGCTCATCATCCATCACATGTGTCTTTTCTTCTCTTTCTATAATTTCAACTTTTATATCAATGAGATCCTCTCCCTGACACGAAACGCAAAAGAACATATTCATATACAAGAAAACAGTTTCTTACAAATAAAAGAGCCCAATAATCCTGTAATAAAAACATATAATACACAGAGATCCAAACTGCTCTACTACCAGTCACATCAACAGTGATCCTCACTTCTAGCCCTCACCCTCCCAGCAGCTAACGACTGAAGGATACCCACACTTACAATCGCAATAGAAACATGACCTCTTGTGAGAAATCACCAATTTGAAGTGAATGGTGGCACCACAGCTTTATCTACCTGGTGATCCTCAAGGACAGTGGGATTTTCCCCTGGACAATGCGGAGAATACACAGAACTGAGACTGATCTCGTGTAGATTTTGCTTGTTGCATTCATCTGTACGAAACAGTTGGTAGGTAGTAGTAGGTAGTACATTTGATAGAGTCAGAGTAAGTGATGATCAGGTGGTATAGATATGTATGAGACCTTTTAACTGATCATTTATTTGCGTTCATTGACAGTCTCTTACCCTGTGATGTGAGGGGCCGGGGGTTCTCCACCATGACGTCCTCATACAGATCCCTGTGTCCTTCTATGTACTCCCACTCCTCCATGGAGAAATGGACAGTGACGTCCTGACACCTGAGAGGAACCTGACACACAATGATCCAGTCATCATCCAGACACCATCATAGGAGTCCTGTACAATGTCCCAGCAGCCTCCTCTCCAGTCATCATCCAGACACATCATCCCTTGTGTTACTGTATAATATCCCAGCAGTCACCTCTCCAGTCATCATCCAGACACATCATCCCTTGTGTTACTGTATAATATCCCAGCAGTCACCTCTCCATATCATCTCCAGACACATCATCCCTTGTATACGTATAATATCCCCGCACACCTCTCACTTTATCCAACACATCTCCCTTTTATTCGTATAAATCCCCCATCACCTCTCCCAATTTCCCCAAAAA
>JAODAL010018878.1:0-73510 GCA_025379985.1 Phyllomedusa bahiana | reverse complement strand
TTTGTTTTTTTTATTTTTTTTTTAAACCATAGAGGGATAAACGGTTTTACTTTTTTTTTTTTTCCCCACTTAGTAATGTATTAGCATATTCAGTCTGACACAAGCAGTGATCAGGACAGCACACAGTCTGTCCTGGTCACTGGCTTGTTACACAGACAGCCCTGGGGCTATACTCTAGGTCCCCAGGGGTTACTGTGCAGCCGTGTCCTGGGTTCTGTCAGGTCACCGGGTGTTCCGATCACCCAACAGAGCAGGGAAACCCTTCGATTGTGCTGCGGTGACGATCCGCGGCAATAAGAGGGTTAAAGCACCGGGGAGCAGAGGTTTCCCCTGCTCCCCGATGCTTGCAGGAGCTGACCTGGGATCAGGGCTGTGTAGTACAGCCCCGATCTCAGTGGAGCTGCGGTGCCCGGAGCCGCAAACGCCGATGTCTGCAGCGACACCAAAAGACGTCGCTGTAGACGAACGACCTGCACCAGCCGAAGTCAAGTCGGTGGGCGTTCATTAATGGGTTAAAGGGGATTTTGTTTACGTCACATTTGTCTGTTCCTCTGCGTCTCCACAGACCCAAAACTTTTTAAACTTTTCTGCCTTCATAGCCAAATGAGGGCTTATTTTTTTGCAGGACAAGATGTACTTTTTAATAGTACCAGTTACTGTACCACATAATGTGCTGAGAAGTTAAATTTTACAGAGATCGCTGTGCGGAATACATGACATGTTATCCGTCTTCTGCAGGTCAGTAAAATTCTAGCTATACTAATTTTTTATCAATTTTAATGTGTTTTTCTGGGGAGATGGTGGGATGTGTTTAAAAAAAAAAAAAAAAAAATACTGTACTCACCTCTGAAACCCATTCTGCTCCACCACATCCGCTGCTACCGATCCTTTTCACTGATGATGTCATGTTCATCGTAAATGTGACACTGCAGCCAATCACTTTCCTCGGCTGATATGCCCTATTCATACAGAAGACACTGCAGAAGCTAGTGATTGGTTGCAGTGCCACATGAGATCGGAGTAGAACATTTGAACCGAGTGGGCCTCAAACAGCGAGTAAAGAGTTTTTTTTTCTTTTTTTATCCCCTCCATCTCCAGCCGTAATTTTTTTTTTTTTTTTTAAAGAATGTAAAACTATTAAAAAAAAGTTAACTCAACACAAATGTTCATGACATACTAGTAACTTTTAGGAATGCTAGTCCTTCAATCATGAGCCAGCTACTTCTGTCCAGTGGACACTGAAACACTTCATTTGCTATGATACAAACCACATGTGGAGGGAAAACAAGACTAGCTAGTGACTAGGTTAAAAACTTACCTTATAAGCTTCCACATGTTGCTGACTTGCCTCCAGTTCCCCCTTAAGTGAGGCTTGGAGTATCATATGATCGGATTCCTAGGACAGACCGTAACATAAGTGCATTAACAATAAGGTTAGTATATCAGTGAACAATTCTCTACTCTGTATGTCACACCAATCTGTGGACTTACCGCCTGCTTAGAATCAGCAAGCTCCTTTTTAGTCTTGACCAGCAATTGCTTCATCTTTGTACTGCGTTCCTCATGCTGTTCCACTGTGGCCTGTAGTGATGCTAGTTATAGGAATACAAGAGGCCAGATATTCAGGTTTTATTTCTTATTAACTTGGATCAACCATTTTAAATGGTCTTCTCTCCAAATCCATTACCACAACTTAACTTGCAGCAACCATTTTAAATGGTCTTCTCTCCAAATCCATTACCACAACTTAGTGACACTTATTTTTATAAAATCTCACGTAACTAGTCATTGGCAGAAGCATTCAACAGGCATTCACGTTCAGTTACTGCTAAGGTTGTAAGGCTATTATATTTTATTAGTGCAAGTGGAGACAACCAGCATCTGCTACCATTTATCCCTGTGTAAATTAAAAGGGACCTGTAAAGCCCCATAGGCAATAAATTGTTGGTATTTGTTAAGCTATGCATACACATAAAACATTTAATAGTGGATCTAGTATGTATGAATACAACCCGAGAGTCCCTCAACATCACTGATCAGGGGCAAGAAAGATTGGATGTATTTTTGCATCTATGATCCTTCTTCTCAAGAAATAAAATCAGTCAGCACATCCCCCTTTCACCACTGGATTAAGCATGTACACTAGCATACATGTTAAGGAAGAGTCAAGTAACATAGCTGTCTTGTACAACTAGGGCCGTTTTACACGGCAATGGACAAATACCGGTCGGTTTATCCGACCGGTATTTGTCCGGTTTGTGTGCCGTCCCCACTGTCGCGTGATAAGCGGAGAAATACCCCCCCCCCCTTTCCCATTGACATGCACATATTCCGTCGGAAAACCAGACGGAAGAATGTGCAAGCACAATGTTTTTCGGGCGGCCGGCAGTTTGAAACACCTCCGGGTGGAAAACCCGTGCAGTGGGGACTGCTGCACGGATTTTCCATAAAAGCCCATTGTGCTCGTTTGCGGCCGGTTTTTCAGATGGTCCGCAAAACCGCAAACCGTCTGAAAAACCGGCCACAAACTCGTGCCGTGGGGACATGTCCCTAAGTTAATGAATGTGCAAGACCACTTCAGGGATGGGGGCAATATTCACATTAAATGGAAAGGAAGTAAATCTTCCGATCATCCACCAAGCCCTTGAGCAATGCCTTGGTTCATCTATTTATAGCTCATGCATTATTTTTTGTTCTGTAGGTCTGATACTCATGTCATTAGGTAATTGTTCTTGTCTGCATTTTCGAATCTGTCTGCGAAATTTAGTGGTTTACTCTTTTTGTTTGTTTCTCAATTGTTTCTCATATTTCATGTATACTTTGGTAACGGCTGATCATTTTTTGTACAAAATTCCAGTGTATATGTCTCACCCTTTTAAACTTTTTTTCTGACTATGTAATTCCACTTCCGATATTATATGCTACTTACATTTAGTTTTGTACTGTCGTCTTACTACTATTTTCACTGCATTGTATTTTTAATGATGTGGAATGCATCATATTTACTTGTTTAGTAGAAAAAAAATGAATGGAAGGAAGGAAGTTCCAAGAGAAAAGGTTTGTGGATATAAACAATTTGTGTGAAGACCCTTGGAATGCGAAGCCTACAATGTACCTAATGAGTATATGCAGTAATCATGTACATGGTACTCAAGAACAGAAGATAAAACACATCCAAATTGTACAGAAAATACTGGGTCACATTTACTGCACCACAATTCTTGCAATTGGCACAAGATGCATCCAAATACTGGCGTACATACTTTACACCACTACATACAGTTTTAGACACTTCTGCACCATGTCTGACAAGAGTGGTGTGGCTCCACAGAAAGGGGTATGGCTTGACATGTGAATGCTATGCGCCCAAAACTGCACCAAAACTTTGGCACCGTTATTGGCACAAACTGAGCCAACTAATAGATAACGTAAAGGTATACAAGTTTCCAAACATGTGGCAGATTTATCATGCAGTGATACATTTTCACTGTCTAACTAGTAATTAGTAATTGTGCGCCATTGCTCTTAAAGAAAAACTGGGCTTGTTGTATTAAGCTTCCTGAAACTATTCATACAATAAACGATACAAAGATGACTGTCTGTAGAAATCATTAGTAGAACCATTAGCACAGGCAATATCCCCCACCCCCCCCAAAAAAATAAAAACTAAAAAAAAAATCAACATTATCTTAAGGCCAGTGTGTAACTATGAAGAGGAATGGCTTGTCATAACAGGATGAGATGATGTCTAATGTAAACAGTGGAGGAATGCGTCTGCTGCTCAATATATAGAATATGAAGAATATTAGTCTTACAAATTTCTTCTTGTAGAATTTCCTGTTTCTGCTTCTGCACACGGATCTCCTGCTCTAAGTCCTCCAGCTGGCTGCTCTTGTTGGTAATCTTCTGGTTGAGCTCTTTAACCAAGCGTTCATAATCAGCCATTTCCATATCCATCAGTGTGCTTTTCTGGGCATCCTAGATTAAACCGAGATCATCAAGACTATAAATACATAGGGCGACATGTCAGAAAAGTGGCATTTCCACGCCATTTTTAGGCGCATTAAATCAGTGTAAAGTGCTCCAGAAAGTCTGATCATTTCCAAAAACTGGCATCAGGTATTCCATGCATAGAAAACTTAATGTGCCTAAAAAGGCGCATTGCGCAACTCGCGGCACATAGCATATATGGTGGAAATATGTAATGCGCCTATCGAGGCTCATAACATATGTAATGCGCCTCAACAGGCGCATTGCGCGATGGGGGCACACAGCGCACCATATTTAGGCGCATTATAAAATGTCGTGCCCGGCGTATAATGCGCCTAGTTTTGGGGTACGACCATTCATTTACAACAAGAATATGGAGTCAAAAGTGGTTTTGCCGCAAAATAGAACAAAAAACTGGCGTTTGCGTGTTGGTGCATGTTGCCCATAGTCTTTGGGTAAACTCCTGTTATCCCAAGTTACACCCTTTGCTATAACCCGGAGCTGCAGTCACATTTATTAAAGGGTATTCAGGATGGGTCTACTGCGGGATTTTCTTTTTTTTTTTAACATTATTTTTATTAGTGTTTTCAGATTAATAGGTACAAACAAACAATACCCCCAACATGGGGGAGCAATAATGGGGGAAATCGGGGTTGGAATGGGGAAGGGATATGGGGAACAGGGTGGGGATATGAGGGGAAAGAATTGCACTTACAGTCTGTAAATATGAAAGATCGGGCATAAAATAGCATGCCATGCCGGACAAATTAAAACAAAGACAGAGTTAGAACATGTTCAAACCTTAGACATTGCTATAAGCGTCAGACATCAAGGCAGACCCATGTTAAATAAATGCAGTTCCTTTTTGTGAAATCTAATATACTCAGATATGATGCTTGGAACACCCTGGAGAAGAGGGGGAGAGAAGAGAAAAAAAAAAAAAAAAAAAAAAAAAAAAAGGGAAAGAGGGGGGAAAGGGAGGGTATCCAGGGGTGCGCGAGTCCCCCCCACCGAAGCGGGGGCGAGAGGAATAGTAAACAAGTGATTGCCCAGTATCCTTTCCCAGCAGGGTGCCGGATTATCTGATATCGGGGGTTGACCTCAGCAGCACACTCCAAATACCAAGGGTGTATTGAAAACAAGAACGTATGCGGGCTTTTATATGAGCGGGGAAGAATATTAATTACGGGCTGCCAGGTTAGGAAAAATCCTCAAACTCTGGATTCTTTCTGCAAAGAAGCATCCACCCAATCCATATGCAACAAAAAAGGATAATTTTTCAAAAAAGAGCCGTAGTGATGGGTGAGTGGGACCTATCCACGTTTGAAGTATGGTCTTGCATGCAGCTGCTGAGATGCATGATATAATTTTCTTGGTGGGGGGTGGGACTTGCAAATTTGGGTCTAGGATTCCAAAAAGAGCCCACATTGGCGAAAAGGGAACGTCAAACAATGTGTGAGTTCGGATGAAGCGGAATATTCTCCTCCAGAAAGATGATTAACGGACAATTCCAGAAACAATGAAATAGATCCGCGATGCTCTCCCCGAAATCTAGCACAGGCAGGTAAAGGGGTACCTCCCATCAAAAATTACGGTGCGTTGATATATAACCGCGGTGTAAAATTTTTAAGGACATCTCCCAATAGGAATGCGGGGGAATATGTTTAGTTAGTCGGGAGTGTGCCACTAATAAATCTTCAATACGTAAGTTAGGGAAAATCCATGGTCCATCTATTAGGGCCTGAGGGTCTAGATCCCATGTCTAAGAATGATCTGAGGTGTAAGTGGAACCTAGAGCCCTGTCCTCGTGAACCGGGAGCCCTGGAGAGTAAATCAAGGCCGTGTCTTCCCCAAGTCAGTTTCCCCAAAGACCTAGTCACCACCAGTGCATAGCTCTGTAACTGCAAAAAAATGGAAAGGGTGTGAGCGTATGAAATCAAATTAGTGCAAAGCTGATTAAAGGACAAAAACCTTCCTTTCGAACATCTACAGAATCTCCTAAACCCTTTCTAAGGCCCCTATCAGACCAGTGTTTAAAAAAGTGGATGGGCTTTAAACCCTTCTGAAAGGCGGGTGTTATGGAGAAATTCTGAGGCCCAAAGAAATTTCCGCGATAACCCGTTGTCTACGAATGGCACGCCACATCTTCCAAGAAGCCATGAACAATGGGTTTTCTCTAATTTCCTGAGGTAGAGCACCATACGGAAGATGTAAAAGATTTATCAGTGAGGTAGGGGGGTATAGTTGGCCTCCAAGTCTCCTGGGTTGAAATTATTTGATCCCGTCATCCCAAACCTGCAGAACACACATGTTTTGGGAGCAAGGTTTAAAAGTTTAGTGTTCGGAAAATGAGTCCACCATGGGACCTGGGGCTGGCGCAATACAATAAAAGGAACACGAGGGCGTTTACCATTCCAGATAAAGGAGGCAAACAACCTATTAATCAATTTTTCATCTCGAGGGACGCAGATACAATGGAAGGGTTGAAAAAGAACAGGAGCCTCGGGAAGGGCCACCAATTTTAAAAGATTTTTTCTTCTACCCCGCAAAGGAATAACGTAAAGCCCGACCAAGCGCCAGTTTCTCATTGAGGAATTTTATAAATAGGTCCAGATTCGTTGAATATAGTTTAGCAGGGTGTCTAGTAATCTGAAAATCCAAGATAGGTTTTGGAAGATTTCTGCCACTTTAATGCAAAGTTGCGGGTCCAAAAGGGAGTGAAGGGCCTCCTAGTAACAACGCCTCAGCTTAGCTAAGATTGCCCCTAAATCCCAAACGTGCCCCCTTCTGTTCCACCTCCGCCCAAAATCTGGGCGAGAGTGTCTCGTGGTTGTGAGACACAGAGTAGCAGATCATCCGCAAATGCTGATAAACGAATTTCTGTACGCCAATATGTTTTGCCCTTTAAATCCCCCCCATGTTTTTAAAAAAAGCGTAGGAAAGGGTCAAGCGCGAGGTCAAACAGAAGGGGGGAAAGTGGACATACTGCGGGATTTTCATAGTGGACCAACAGAATTAAATCCACAAGAAAAAATCTTCACAAAATGGTGTGATTTTTACTGCAGATTTATAGTGAAGTAAAATCTGCAATAAATTGAAAACAAAAATCACACACAATTGGTGCAGATTTTATTCTGTGGGTCCAATATGGAAGAAACACAGCAGACCCGACCAGTGTGAACGTACCCCGGGAGTTGAAATCGGCAGGTATTTCCTTGATGGCTCAATGTCTACACAGGGCTTGGTCTAACAAACTATATTTCAGAATGGGTCTTTTTTACCACCTAGAAAATGTTCGCTCCCATTATAAAGAGCTCAAATAAGCAGATAGAGGTGTATTCACTATTACCAATGACCATTAAAGTATGACCCCAAGCAACCAACCACAACCAGTGTCATAGCTTCAGTACATGATAGGACATATGTTAGTATGTCGCTACTTTCTACTTAGGAAGTTTGTAAAGTTTTACCTTTCTGACAAGTTCTAAGTCTTGTGCGACTTTCTGAAGTTGTTTTTTCTCTTTCTGTAGCTGCGCTTGAAGCTCTTCAACCTGTTTTAGGGCATAGTTTTGCTCCTGAAAATGAAAAAATGCCATAAATTCTTAATCGTTTCTTTATATCATAGGGGAATGTTGGCTGTCCCAACATGTTAGGTCTTTAGTAAACACTTACATTGCCCTTCAAATAACAATCCTAAAGCTTATTATTATTATCTGCATCATGATGTTCCGATGTTATTTCTCTTGAAAATGTATAACTTAGTTGTCATCCAGGCATTATGTCTGTGTCCTTATCCAACTTCACATGATCAGCATAGATTACAGAATATAAACTGTTTCCCCCATTTTTGGATTTCACTACTCCCCCCATTGTTGCACTGCCTGTTACTTTGCCTCCTGCGTTTCATTACAGTTGAGGTCCGCAGCATTGTGGTCATCAGTAACAAGAGCAGAGACCGAGAGCTGCGCTGCCACAAACTTGGCCACTCCTGCTGGTATGACACAGCAGGGGGTGACGTCGCAAGCCTTGGTACTGCAACTAGTGCTGAGAGCTGATCGGTTACCTGGGAAACCACCTATAAACAAGTAGGACAGATAACCTGCTGTATTTCTGAAATGACGCAAAATCAGGACAGAAATGTGTTTGTGAAGCATGAGTATTTACCTCTGCTTGCATATTTTAAACAGAACCTGTCACATCGGTTATGGCCCGCTTGCTGGGGCAGCACAAGCTAGTGACAGACCTGCTGTTAACAGCGCTGTGTCCCTTATTCTGTATGATGTTGTAGTTTTCGAGTATTTAGTGCTCAAATCTGCAGTTTTTAGCCAGAAAAGTCATAAAAAAGTCGGTTTTTTTTCATACCCCACCCACCTGAGGCTAACCCCGCCCAGCCCAACTGATAAACCTATTACTTTGAATAGGTAGAAACATGTTAATAACTGCCAGTGGGTGGGGCTAGCATTGGGTGGGCGGGACTAACACCTGCTCATGAATAAGATTTGAGGGGTAAATACTCTAAAACTCCAGCATCTTACAGAATAAGGGGCACAGCGCTGGAAACAGCAGGTCTGACACTAGCTTGTGCTGTCCTCAGCAAGGGGACATAACCTGTGTGACAGGTTCCCTTCAAGCTAATCAATGGAATGGGAATACAGCTTTAAAGAATAGACGTTCATCCAACTTATTTATCACAATAAATAAATCAGTAATTGTATGTGACTGTAGCAGAAGTATTTCTTGCCAAGTCAAATCTATTTCAATTACTACAAAACAGACGCAAACCCATTATAAAACTACATGGAACTAGTCACACATTTATGCACCAAATGAGAACTCAGAATACTTCTTGGATTATCATACGTCACCACATATCTACTAGGCTGAACATTTACCTTGACTTTCTGTTCTCTTATTAACTTTTCAGCTTCTAAATCTTTCTCCAACGCAGCTTTAGCTTTCTGAAGTTCCAGCATTTGTGCTTCAAGTAACTTGTTGTTGCTCTGCAAAGTTTCCGAACGTGTGACTAGATCTTCATAAAGAGAGCTCATTTTTTCTTGCTGAAATACAATGGCAATTAGTTTCACTTTCTACAATTTATTCACAAACTTCAGAACTTTTTTTAAGCTGGGTATTTTATCAATGAGTACTGCTTATTAATGAATGGGCAAGGTAGTTATGCAACTATTTAGTTATGTATGTCTCATATAAAGATTTCAGTAAAAGGAGTTCAAAAAATACAATTGCAGCTGGTAAATGTACTCAAAAACGCACACTAAAGAAATCTAGAAGTTAATGTATATCATTTATAAAACAAGTCTAATGTGCGGCTTCTTCCCGTCCCCTCGGCTTAAGCACCAGGTCTCTCCACTGCTTGCCTATATGGAGAGGGAAGTCAGTTAACCCCTTAAGCCGAACGCCTGAAAAGTAGTTAATGACCAGAACATTTTTTTAGTTTTGGCCTCCTTGCGTTTAAAACAGTTGTAACTTTTTTATTTTTTCAATGACGCAGTTGGATGGCCTCGTTTTATTCGAGACAAGTTGTACTTTATAAGGGAATAGTTTAAGTACACTTATAAATAATTGCAGTATTTTTTTTAATTTTTTTACAAATTTTTTTTTGTTTTTTTAATTTTTTTTTTACACAATTCACAATTAATAACTTGTTAGATTAATTCTACAGGTTATTACGGTCGTGTGGATACCAAATATGTGTAGGTTTTTTTTTTGGGGTGTAATTTATGTACAATTATTTTTTATTAAATATTTAATATTTATTTTATTATTTATTTTTTTATTTTTTTTTTACACTTTTTATGGTTTTTTTTTTTTACTTTTTTTTTACTCCCATGAAGGGAGAACTGTTTAACATTTTTTTTCATTTTTTTTTTTACACTTAGTAATGTATTAGCATATTATATATTTCTAATCTGTGTCAGTCTGACACAGGCATTTATTAGGACAGCACACCCGTGCATCCTAATCACTGGCTTCTTACACAGGGCAACTCTGGGGCCATGCTAGGTCCCGAGCTGACTGTGCAGCCGGTCCCCGAGCTCTGTCGGGTGACCGGGGTTCCGATCAAACCCGACAGAGCAGGGGATCCCTTTGATTGCGCTGCGGTAACGCACCGCCGCAATCAAAGGGTTAAAGCATCGGGTTGCGGAGGTTTCCTCCGCTCCCCGATGCCTGCAGGAGATGCTCTGGGATCGGGGCTGTGTAGTTCGCTGCAGACGAACGACCCGCACCGGCCGTCGTCAAAAGACGGTGCGCGGTCGTTAAGGGGTTAAAGGAGTTTTGCCAAGAAGTGAGTTCCTTATCTAACAGGCTGATACTCCCCTCTTGAGGCTTGAAAAGGGGGCGTTGTGTTTGTGTTTAAAAAAAAACAAGTACCTCCTCTGTGATTTCATCACTCCACCTCCCATGCACGTTCCTGACATTCAGTCTCTGTACTTGAGCAAACATGTTATTTGGCTAATCCACAGGGGATAACTGTATTGTGCACACGTTTCTCCCTCTTATCTGCTCAGGAGAGAAGATAAGCTCTGTGAACAAACATTTGTTCAGGAACTGCTGCAGGGGATGGAGGAGGACTGAGCAGAGATCCAGGGAGCATCTGCATGTTTACTCAGATAATTACATTAAAACCAGTGGATTCTCTAAACAAAAGACACAGGATCTTTTCTCCCCAATCCCTTCAAAGCTCATTCATGTTCCCTGCCTTCAGATAAGAAGTGGCCCAGCCAGATCAGCTCCTATCAGCTCCTGGTCATGTCTAATGTAAACTGTCAGGAAACTAAGGGCATCTTAATCAGGCTGCAGCTCTCAGAGGCTTCACTTTTTTTAATGACATATTTAGAAAAGTGATTAAATACCCATTTTGGAGGATCCCACGTCAACATTACATCGTGGCAAAACCCCTTTAAGTTGACATAGTGGGGAGAAGCCTCACAGTGGACTCATCTCTCCAAGTTGCTGCTTCTTCCTATACCCAAGCCAGCTTTATCACGTGGAACCAAGAATCCTGTAGCTATTCCATACTTCCGTTTAGCAAGTAATTGTAGACCCATAGACAAGATCATACTTTCCTCTTTTTGCCCCCAGATTTTTTCAATAAATTACAGATAATTTATGGCTGTCTATAACCTCAAAATAACCTGTCTATAAAATCAAAGTGTATGCTCTGATCACATGTATGCCCCCTATCTGATGTTCAGCTAATGCAATATTAAAGATGAGACACACCTCAATATTAGAGAATTCTGGAAGGGCACATCAATTTAGTTCCAGCACTAAAAAGTAGTGTCCATTTTTTTCCATCTTCAGAGCTCACACAGAAGGTAAGAATATGAGCCTTCCTCAAAATGCAGCCAATATGGAAGCACTTGTGAGCGATGTACCAATGTCGCTTTGCAGCGGCATGGAAATATTTTGCTTGCCAATTAGTCAAATAATCATCATTTTATGCTGCTGACAAAATATCCTTTTGGAGATATGCACAAAATGTCTTCTAGTCTCCTTCACCATTTAGTAACATCGCACACTAATATTCTGTTCACATATTTGGCACCTCTTAACCTTTTCAATTATTAAACTGCTTATAAGAGGAGCCACTTCTGCTGCTGAACCCAAGGTTTAGACACAAGTATGGATTGCCAAATTACACAAGAGCAGACTGTTCTGTCTTTAGGTCTGTATGACTGGAATGCTTTCAGGTTATTGCAGCTTATTAGCAGATTCAGAAGATGACCGCATGCTTTAAGAAAAAAAAAAAAAATCCTGCATGCTCCAATATGCCTTATGACAGGATCAATGCTGTGCACTAGGACCGTTTTTTAATCAGCATTATAAAGCGGATTTAAGGGTTTTACACATTAGTATCCAATATTGCCCACAGCTAAAATATAGGCCTTACAGACATACGGGGGAGCCAGTATACATAGCACAGGCGCAATAACGCTATTAGGACACCGACTGATGCGATCTGAACGGAACTTGCCAATAAGCCTCCCCGTTGTTATGTCTTTATTATCCATAGCCGAGAGTAAGTGGGAGGAGCTTATTAGCTGTAATCTGTTGGAATAACATCGATCACCGGGGCTCATCTTAGTTTTAAGCTGTACTTACAGTATATGAAGTTGTGGCCATCTCTGATGAAACATAGACCACGGCATATTATGACCTGCTTCCCCCGATAAACTCTCTCTGGGAGGACAACCAGGTATGATAGGGTGAAACGCGTCGGGATTTTGGGTACGAATATATGCTTTGCACTCCACTTTTTCTCCTTGTCTGTGTTAAACTGCACAGGTGAGGATGATCTGGCCCCTTTTTTGTGATAGGGAGATTGCAGAGTCTCCATAGGGCTGGATTTAGTTTCTGGTGGGCCGCCCTTTTCGGTGCGATAACCCCATCTCCACTCAGGTCATAGGAGTATAGACTGGCAGTGAGGGCGAGAATCACAAGTTTTCTTTATTTTTGGTCTCCATTTTGGAGCCCAGATTCTGGCTGATTCAAGTACTTCAACTCTGTGGGTCAAGTACATTGGTACGAGTTACTGTAAAAGTACAGTTTTTTTGCCATTTAGGTGATTTGATTATTCAGCCAATTGTGTGATCTTGTCATCCTGCTATCAGGATATTGTGACTTGTGTTTCCTAATAGCTTACTTGGGTAAAATACATTTTTCAGATACTTTAATATTTAATGAAAAGTTATATTTTAGCCGTGGGCAATATTGGATACTGTGACTTTCTTTGGGACAGCTACAGTGTATACCCTTTATGTACTGTGATTAGTTTTACACACCAGTCTTAAAATAATTGCCACTTCTACCAGTTTAAGAGGCGCACATCTCTTAATGCATTTGGTGTATCTTTGCTGGTCCATGCACCTGAAACTTAAATATATGCCAACTATTGTGGTATCTGTAAAAAGTTAATTTATTAAAACATAATCATATTTATCCCACACAGAAACCACTGTAAAACAAAAAGAAAAAAAAAACATCCAAAATGCCTGAATCACCGTTTTTGCTCACCTTAGCTGCCACAAAAAAAATGGAATTAAAAATGATGAAAAAAAAAGTGTTAACAGATTATTATTATTATTACTGGTAATGTGAAAAAAGGATTCACCTCTACTGTGGCAGCTCTGAGCTGACGTGAAAGCTCTTCCAACTGGTTCTCTGTTGATTTGACTTTCTCAGTCTCCAATTCCAGCAGCTCCAATTGTTTGTCATACTCTACCAACAGATTCTATAAGAAATGAATAATAATAATAATAATAATAATAATAATAAAAACTCTGCGTCTTAGAAAGCATTAAAGGAAATAATGTCCCATTTTCAGTAATTGTGTTTTGTAAATTGCTAGTAAAGTTCGTGCAGAAACTCGCAGAACAATGAGGATCCTTAAAGGGAATATGTAATAAAAAAATGACATTGTTTAACTCACATTTTTATGTTAAACACAGTTTGTAGGAATTTTTGGTTATGTTTTTTTTTTTTAATTTTCCATATCACTTTCAGTATCTTTTTAATAATTCTTAAGTCATGCAGCTTTCACTTTGGCCACTAAGCCTGACAACAGTCTGACACTTCCTGTTCTGTTTAGAGAGCTTTTCAGCAGTCTGCTCATTATCAGTTAAAGCAGGGTCAAGCTGAAAGCAGACACCATTGTGTACAGATAACACAGAATCCACCAGTCACAAGAGGAGATGTCACAGCTCCCACTCCTCCCCTCCTTCACAGTGAAAACTCTCCTATACAAGTCTATAGGACAGAATCTGTCTTAAGAATCCTATGTGCATGAAGCTGCTGTAAAGTATCTCTCCGACTGCTGTTACAGCAGTGCAAGCAAGAATGTCTTCCCCACAATCATATATAGACAGCCGAATTGAGAAATCTACAATAAGGAAATAAAAACGACTGAGAGGAAAAGCATATGGATCAGGGTCTTGATTTAATAAGTAACAAAAAAAATTGGCGACATATTCCCTTTAACAGGTTGCAAGCTTGCATATTTTGGCCAAAATATCAACTAATACCTAACCTTGGATATTTTTCCAGTTTGTAGTTTTGCCCTGTAATACTGGGGAGCAGGGGCTATCATTATTTTGTGTTGGGCACTTCAAAAGATACTGGCAACCCGCTCAATCAAAGAGAAGGGGCTTTATTAATTGTTGGAAGTCAGTATGGTTTACCACACATTAACTGTATAACTGGCATCCTATATAAGCCTTATGTATGAGTAGTTGTAATACTAGCAATCACCCCCCTCATGGATAGTAGATGTATAAATGGTTTTACTTCAGTATTTTTGCATTTGAACAGTCTATCCTATATGGTACTGTGGCTTTTCTACATACTGAAATATTTACTAAGTAATTGCCCTCGCCCTTCATGGATAGGTGAGTGAGCAACTGTTCATCAGTATTCTGCACCTGTGCAATTACTCCCATGTAGCACTGGGGCTTATATTACCTCCTACTGGGAATGTTTTTTTTGTCCAGCGATGGAGCTGCAAGAATGGCCGTGTGTGTGTTTTGTAGAGTTACTACTGCACAAGTACGGGTATGTGCACAAGGCGTCGTGTGTCCGTGTGAACATCCGCTTTTCTGATGTGTCTCTGGGTCCATCTGAACGGACCCAGGTGACGCATCTAACAGTTAGCAGTGAGTTTATCACTGCCGGCAATGAGCAATCGCCGCTGCTTGTTTGCATCGCGCCTGTCGGGTCCGTCTTTAAGATGCGATCCAAGAATTGCATGTCATTTCCGTTCAGATGGACCCAGAGACGCATCAGAAAAGCGGATGTTCACACGGACGCAAGACACTGTGTGAACATACCCTAAATGTTATTTCATTGGGGAGACCATTAGCACATCATGTAACAATTTAGAATAATGTACCATGATAAATCATCATGTATGCATATTCTCTAAATGTAAAATAACATTTTGGACACATAGGGGTTTTACCTGATAACTTTCTGCACCTTGAACGACATCCTTCACTGAAGACGTCAGCTGCTGCTTTTCTGCTCTTACTCGCTCCAATTCTTCTTTTACTGACTGAACCTTAATGGAAATCAGTATAAAGAAGGATAGTACATTAACATAAGTCCAAGGCAGCACATCTGTTAGCACGGCCTACTCTGAAATCCATAATATACACTGGCGACCGAAATTAGAGAATAATTTATGACCCCTTGATTTTTACAGACATAATTAAATCTTCATTGCCCAACAGTTGAAGAAATTTCTGTGGTGGCTAAACTGTGCTACTAGATCGGTGTTTTACAAAATAACCAAAGCACTTCAACAAAAACAAAAAACCTTTATTTTGCAAAAACAAACAAACCCCAAGAAACAAATTATCAAAATTAGAGAACACTTTCAGTTGTTAGTGCAAGTCTGGCACTTATGGAGATATGTATGATCGGGTTTTTCACCCTTCTCTGGCGTATAATGCGGCAAAAGTAAGCAGGCTGCGATGTATAATGTGCCAAACGAATGTGTCAGGTGCATTCTTCGCAAGTCTCAACACTTTTTAATGCGCTTAACATGAAGGGGTGTTGCACCACGCTCATGACATTAGACACATACACTCACCGGCCACTTTATTAGGTACACCTGTCCAACTGCTCGTTAACACTTAATTTCTAATCAGCCAATCACATGGCGGCAACTCAGTGCATTTAGGCATGTAGACATGGTCAAGACAATCTCCTGCAGTTCAAACCGAGCATCAGTATGGGGAAGAAAGGTGATTTGAGTGCCTTTGAACGTGACATGGTTGTTGGTGCCAGAAGGGCTGGTCTGAGTATTTCAGAAACTGCTGATCTCCTGGGATTTTCACGCACAACCATCTCTAGGGTTTACAGAGAATGGTCCGAAAAAGAAAAAACATCCAGTGAGCGGCAGTCCTGTGGGCGGAAATGCCTTGTTGATGCCAGAGGTCAAAGGAGAATGGGCAGACTGGTTCGAGCTGATAGAAAGGCAACAGTGACTCAAATAGCCACCCGTTACAACCAAGGTAGGCAGAAGAGCATCTCTGAACGCAAAAGTACGGCAACTTTGAGGCAGATGGGCTACAGCAGCAGAAGACCACACCGGGTGCCACTCCTTTCAGCTAAGAACAGGAAACTGAGGCTCCAATTTGCCCAAGCTCATCGAAATTGGACAGTAGAAGATTGGAAAAAACGTTGCCTGGTCTGATGAGTCTCCGATTTCTGCTGCGACATTCGGATGGTAGGGTCAGAATTTGGCGTCAACAACATGAAAGCATGGATCCATCCTGCCTTGTATCAACGGTTCAGGCTGGTGGTGGTGGTGTCATGGTGTGGGGAATATTTTCTTGGCACTCTTTGGGCCCCTTGGTCCCAATTGAGCATCGTTGCAACACCTTGTTGAATCTATGCCACGAAGAATTGAGGCAGTTCTGAAGGCAAAAGGGGGTCCAATCCGTTACTAGCATGGTGTACCTAATAAAGTGGCCGGTGAGTGTATATGACTATGGGTTGGCAAAACTAGGTGCATACTGCTCGAACAAGCAGACCTATTTTAATGTGGTCTGGCAGAGCCAGAGTAGTCGAAGTATAGCTAAATTTGCTATTAGTTCAAAAAAATGCCCAATAATAAAAAAGTAATTTATGATAATTATCCAACTATACAAAATTAAGTTATTAAATGTAATAAAAAAAGGTTATATAAAATATAAAAATATTTAATATCCCAAAAATATAAAAATATCTCCTATAAAATGTATTTAAAATTGATAGAATCTAAAACTAATTTGACATTAAATAACCCACTGATGATGATGTTCAAAATTTTTACTACATTAAATTTGAAATTTATTTTGCTGCTCTCACCCTTTATTCTGCATACAGCAAGAGCCAGCACACCACAGGTCTGGCTGGGACCTGTGGTTCACCAAGCAAGATCTCTACCATAGTTTCTATTCACTGACATGCTATTCTAATGACTTTTCTTTTAGTTCCAGCCTATCTATAACCTTTAAGGGCCGTTCACACGGCTTATTTCTGGCACTGATTTCAGTCGTATTGCGCGCCGTACTGCGCTGCAATACGGCTGGAATCCGTGCCCGCCATTACGGTAATCCACAGTTCTCATAGAGAACTATGGATTCCGTCTCTCCTCCCCACTCGGCGAATACGCTGGGCGGGGAGAAAGTGACATGCACATTATGCCGGCGGGATACGCGCCGTAGATAATGGATGTCTATGGGGCCGGCGAGCAGCCGCCCCCGCCCCGTACTCAAGCTGTAATTGCGGGCGAAATCCGTCCCGCAATTACGGCTTGAATAAGCCATGTGAACCCCGCCTTACACATGTTAGGCGCATTACTAATGCGCCTAAGTTCCGTAATGCGGTAAACACACAGGTTAGACGCTATTTATAATCGCACAAAAAACACATATTCAGGTGCATTATACCCTGAAAACTAAAATTCACAAAGTGCCTTCTTTCATACATGTCTACCCTGGTGCTAATTTCCTTAATTATCTCACAAACCCTATTTAACTGGCAGCCTAACTTTCCAGTTGTTACTGACTTTGCAGTAACAAAGAAGCAGCCGTTCGAAACTGACAAACTCTCCGGCAGAAGGTTGTCCAGATAAAGCCCAAAGGGATGACTGACTCAGCCATAGCAAGAGAAGGTGGTTGCTCCAAATCTGTGATTTCTAGAATATTGCATCTTTACAACATCACAAACTCATGAAAGCCCTCCCCCCAACCTCCTCTACCACCAAGAAGGCTGGTTAACCACAAAATACAAATGCAAGAGAGGACAGGACAATGTGGAGAATCGCAATGGGCAATCAGTTCAACACAGCAGCTGCAATTGCTTGAGAATTCGGCACTGAACAGGGTAAGGATCTGTCTCGTCATACAGTCCTCAGTGTTTCAGAGCATTTGGACTGACAGAACACTGCAGTGACCAAACCTGTCATTACAGAAAGAATCACAAGGTTAGTCCAACCTTTCTGAGGAGCATGGTGTGTGGGCAGAGGAGAAGAGCTCCAAAGTTCACTTTAGTGATGAAAGCAAGTATAAATTATTTGGGTCCAAAGGGAAATATTACATTGGTTGTCAAACGAAGGAAAAACTGAAGTGCGAAAAGAATTCAGTGAAAGGTGGAGATGGAAGCCTCATGAGTTTGGTCTCTTTGGCCGTGTTCACACGCTTATTCAATACGGCGCACAAATCCGTCGGGAATAAGGGGCGGGACGGGGGCGGGGCCGGAGCGCGGCGGGGGCGCCGCTCCCGGCCCCATAGACAATGCAATGTTTACGGCGCGTCCGCGCCGGAAATAATGCTGCAATTGCACTGCGGAGACTGTCTGTCACGTCCTCGGGACATACTGCGGCCGAGTTGTCACAGAAGACAGAGGTTAGTCCAACTTCGAGATCCACTGTGTGTGGCTATGAGAAGCTAAAGCCTAGGATTAACCGTAATGACTCCGACGGATTGGCGCCGTATTGAAGCGCGAATCCGGCGCGGAATACGGCACCAATCCGTCGGCAAATAAGCCGTGTGAACGGGGCCTTAGGGTCCGTGTAAGGATTTGTAATCCGTTTTTAACACGGATTTTGAACCCGTTTGAAAACGGACTGTAAACATCCCCATAGATCTCAATAGATAGATCAGACCTGAAGTCTACATGGATTTTCTCAGGTCCGATTTCAAAATGGACAATTTTGCTAACAACTTGGAACATACAAATTCTTCAGTCTGATTTCTGTCTGAACATTTAGTATTGAAGTCAATGTGAAGGCATAAAAAACCGACCAGAAACTTAGTAAATGGTTTATGGCACTATCCAGCCAGAAAAAAAAAAACTCAGTAGTGCTCAATGATCCACAAAGTTGACTGAAAAGCCATCCAAAAAGCGATTAAAAATCGCTCAGATCAGTGACAAAAATGAAAGAATAAAAACCATTGTTTTTTGTGCAAAATCAGTTAAAAATACTTGTCAGTAGAATGGTTTGTTCAGTTCAAATTCAAATTGAAAAATCAGACAGTATTTTGTCCTTAGTCGTGTGGATGCAGCCTTATACAGCTTCATGGCAGAATAAATACAAATGGTTATCGGAACCTTCATTGACAACATGTGGTTGCTTCCCCGTGTTCATCAATCAGCCAGCAATATTCATGCAGGACACCACCCCCGTCACAAGGCAAAACAGGTAAAGAGGATCCTTGAAACTGAAAACATTAAAATAATGTAGTGGTCATCCTAGAGCAGTGTTTCTCAACTCCAGTCCTCAGGACCCACCAACAGGTCATGTTTTCAGGATCTCCCACAGAATGCACTGACAATAATGATATCACCTGTGCAGAATGCACTGACAATGATGAAATCACCTGTGCAATGCTGAGGAAATCCTGAAAACTTGACCTGTTGGTGGGTCTTGAGGACTGGAGTTGAGAAACACTATCCTAGAGTCCTGATCGAAACCCAATAGAAAATCTCTGAAAAGTCCTTGGTGACAAAGTCATATCCAAGAATCTCAATACAGTCCCCCAACTGTGGAACGGACTGGAAGAAGAGTGAACCAAAATTAGCACCAATGGACACACCAGAGCAGTGGTGTCCTTTGGGTGCAGATGTGCTGAAGTCATTCAAAGGCCTGGACTCTTCCTACTAATTATTGTAACCTTCAGAACATTAGTTGTAATCTTTCTCTGGTCTACGGTCATTACTGTTCTCTAATCCTGATCACTGTGTTTTCTGCGAAGTTAAGGTTTTTTGTTGAAGTGCCTTGGTTATTTTATAAAACTCTTACATTCTAGCATGACAGCCACAGCAGTAATTCCATCAACTGTTGAGCAAAGAAGATTAAATTATTTCTGAAAAATTCAAGTGTTCATAAATTGTTTGATTACCAGTGTACATACTATCATGCGAATAAGAAACTACACCATCCTTGAATTCTATAGTTGTACATATCAGGTCCTTAGAAGGTGTTACAATTAGGTTAATACAACCTCAAACAAAAACCACCACAGATTTCATTTCACTGTGTCATTCTTCATTTAACAAATACTAGGCTAAATGGAAAAGTCATGTGTGGATAAGTAAAGTACAAGCCATGAATCAATAGTGCAAGGTGCCCAAGTCCTGAAGCTGCAAAACAAGCCCAAATCCTCACCCCTCCATCACAATGCTTTACAGTAAATATGAGGTGTTTGGAGAAAACTAAACACGGCAAATCCACACAAACGTAGGGCTGCTCATTTATCCCATATACCGAACAGCATAGAAGAATATTTTTTTGGTCATTTCCCATCCCCTAAAAATTGGAATAAAAGTGATAAAAAAAAATAGTTTCATGTATTTCAATCTGGCACCAATAAAAAGTATGCTTCAGCCTTCAAAAAATGAACCATCACTCAGGCCATAGGTAGAAGTATAAAGAAGTTATTGGTTGTAGAAAATGGCGCAGCGGCAAAAATCTGAAATATCAAAAAGGTTTGGATTTTTTCACGGCACCAAAACCCTACATGTTTGGTATTACCAGATTCGAATCAACCTGTAGAACACAAATAGCACATCAATTATACTGAAGACTGAACACTGTTAAAACAAAACTCCCACAAACATGGCGCAATTTGTTGGTTTTCTTTCAAATTTTTGAATTTTTGGGCCGTTTCCCGGTATTTTCTATGGTACAGTGAATGACACCATTAGAAAGAACATCTTGCTCTGCAAAATAAAAGCCTTCATATGTCTATATATATGGAAAAATAAACAAGCTAGGGCTCGGGTAAGGCTGCAGAGGGAAGGGGTTAAGCCTTGCTTCCATGTCCTATTTAAAAAGAAGAGACCTTACTTTTGCAACCCTTCCAAACAAATCATACGTGTTCACCCAGTCCCTACTTGAACTGTTATGAACTTTAACATGCTCACTGAGAACTGCCGAGTCTGAGATGTGGCTCTTGGTTATTTTGCAAGGTGTCTCAGCACTGAACTATCCTACCTTAGGGTAAATTTGCTGGGACCTCCACACATGGATAGATGAATGTTATTACACTCCTAAATAATCATTCGAACTGCAGAGTGATGAATATCAAATTATTTGAAAATGGTCTTACAACCATTCCAGAATTGATAAGCAACCACAATCGCTTCTCTAAGATCATTGCTAATGTCTGTCCTCCTTGATGATGTGTTAACACACGCTTGAATGCTCCAGACTGACAAACTGAAAGAACGTCTGCTTTCATAAAGGTGGTCACACTTACTGATGATCAATCAATTATGGGCATTTGCAACAAATGGTTTCTTCTAACTCTCTTCTTTCCTATGGAAGCAGTAAGGCTATGTCTACACAGGTTTTCTGTCGTATTTTTAACGGATTCAGTATTTAGAATTTAGCCGAAAATCCAACGGTACTCTGTGCTGCATAGACAGCAATAAGTAGTCTACACAGCATGGATATTTTACCGTAGGTTTTAATATCAGGTAGAATATGCAGCATGTTGTATATTCCACCGGATTGCAGTCGGATTCACTTACATTCAAATGATTTTGGACAGCATTTTGACATTTGCTGTGTAGACCTATTCTAATTGTGTACTTCATTTTTCACCACAGTGCTTCTACATTTTAGCCTAATTTTTGTTAAATAACAACAGTGTAATTTATCACGTGCTGTTCATCTGAAGTGGTATTTTTTTAAGACCTTTTAAGGAACAGATGATTTTTTAATATAAGATGGGTTGATAAGTAAAACCTTAATGCAAACGCAACATATCAGAAGCACTCTACAAACTTTGAGACAGTCAAAGTGAACAAATGAACTATTTTAAAATGCATTTCTGCTACTTTTAACTTTACCCCTGAGGTTCTTAACACACAGTTTAAAAACTGCAAGGGCCTATTCATCTGCGAGTTCACCTTGTTGCTGGTGGATGGGCCCTCATAGTTTTGATCAAAAACATGAACTTATAATCTAAAATTTTCATGTATCCAAAAAGTCGCAGAAATGCATTTTAAAATAGTTTATATATCACTGACTATCTCTTAGCATTTGTAGAGTGCTGCTGACAGGTTATTGTGTTTGCATTGTTTTCCGCCATGCCAGCATGCACCTACATTTTCTTTCAAATTGTTTTAGATGTGCTGATCAATTTTAGTTTTTTGATTGTTTACATGGGGGGGGGGGGCTGCCTCCATTTAGGTGGTACCCTCCACCCCTCCACACAGACTGTTTTTAATCAGAGCAGAGTGTAGCTGGGACCTTCCTTCCTTGAAAGTATGGAGGCCTGAAAGGGCACCAAGCGAGGTGAGACATTAGTGTAAGTCCCCATCTAAGCTGAGATCACCATGTTGTGGTGGATGGGCTCTCGCAATTGTGATCAATAAAGGGCGCTAAGAACCTCAAATTTTCATGTTCCAAAAAGTGGCAGAAATGCATTTTAAAATAGTTTATATATTCACTTTGACTGTCTCACAGCGTGTGTAGAGTGCTGATGATATGTTGTTGTGTCTCAAAACTGGATAGCCACAGAAGGCTCACAACAGTGCATGGAACCACAACATGCCTACTAGCAATCATTAGTTGTTCACAGACTGAAAGAGGGCAGTATGGCAAGTAACCTGGCACTCAACTAAACACCCCATTTACATCTGGAATAAACCATTGGTGATTATAAGAAAACCGAAGCAGTAATGAGATTACACAACAGAATACATCAATGACCAGCTTTAATAATAGTGAAAATGATTAGAGGTATAAGGCAAGGAAATGGATAACTGAATATAAGTGAGGTCATAATGACATTATTAAAACAGGCAGTAACGACACAACAATATTTGCCTGCTGTTGTATGTAAGTTAATAGATTCTTTACCTCCTTTCTATTGGCATCCAGCTCCTTCTTTGCTTTAACAGCGACTGCTTTAATCTTATTACATTTCTCTTCTCTTTCCTTAGATTCTCGCTCTAGTTTCTCTGAAATCCCAAGAACAATAGAAAATACGTTTAGGGCGCGTCCCCACTGCACAGGACAAACCGGCCGGCATTTGTCCTGTTTTGCGGCCGTCCCCACAGCCGCGGGGAGGGTAGGGAAGGGAGGGGGCAGCTTTTCTCCACGATGAGCGGAGAACAGCCCTCCCATTGAGGTGTTCATATTCCGTCCGGAAACCGGACGGAAGAATGAACATGCTCAATGTTTTTTTTGAGTGGCCCGCGGGCGGAAAAACCGCCCGACGGAAAACCACGGGTTTTCCATAGAGCACAATTGTGCTCATTTTCGCCCGGTCTGAAAAACCGGCCAAAAACCCATGCGGTGGGGACATGCCATTAGTATGCCAAATAATGGTAACCCATAAAAACACAGATTGAGAAGAGGACAACTGCAAGATGAGAGTCCTAAACCACCAACTTCTGATTAACACCTACTACATTTAGATACCTTTTTAATAAATAATGGTCATAAGATGACTATAACTAGTGGACCGACTATGTAAAAAAAAAAAAAAAAAAAAAAATCAAGGTGATTTTATTGGTGGAACACTAAACATGAAAATTTAGACAAAAACAAAACAATAGCAAATAATATAAGAAAATCTTTGGTGTGTCGCTTACTGCAGCAGAAGCCTTCCCCTGTCCTACCTGCAGCATACCACAAAACCATCTTCTGCTTTGTTCACATATGTATCAGACGTTCTGTTCGAAATCTCTGTTGCATGTTCTGTTGGGAATGACGGAGAAAAAAAATACCGCAGCAAGTTGCTGTTGTGAAACAAACCCTTTTGTGTCTGTTTGCACTTCCTCGCGGCTTAAACCTATCCCCAGTCACAAGAGTAAAATGAAGCAAATCAACAGCAGATTAACCCTGCATTCTCGGCGGGATATCTACTGAACTGTTAGTCAGTTTGCAGGATTTTCTGCATGTTCTTAAACAAATAGGGCAAGATCACCGCCTGTTGACTTTTATCATTTATTTCTAGGTTTAGTGTTCCTTTAAATGCTAGGAAGACCAGTGATTGACTGCTCTTTTGACTCCTCGATAAAATTGGATACATGCAGGTACACTTTCAAGCTAATACATTTGTAAGCAGATGAAATGGAAATAAAAAAAATCCTCAAGAGGTGAAGAAAAATCTAGCAAAACAAGTTGTACTTTTTAATGGTACCACTTCTTTAAATTTGTGCTGCACAATCATTTTCGGCAACCGGTAAGGCTATGTTCACAAAGCTTATTTTGGGACGTATCTCGCCCCGTATCTCGCCCGTACTGCGCAAAATACGGGGCGAGATATGTCCCAGCCATTACGGTAATCCACAGTTCTCAGAGAACTATGGATTACGTCTCCTGTCCCTGCTCGCACAATACGGCGAGAGGGGAGGGAAGGGACATGTCAATTATTCACGGCGTTTACGCGCCGAGAATAATGAATGACTATGGGGCCGGTGGGCTGCCCCCCGCCCGCCCCCCCACCCCCCCCCGACACACGGCGTAATTGCGGGGCGACATCGTCCCCAATTAGCCGTTGAACATAGCCTTACCTTTTTTTTTTTAATATAGGCCTGGGAGGGTTTTTTTTTGCAGACTTAATTAGATTTTTGGTTTACATCAACTTCCCATCAATTTTTTTTTCCCTTTTTTTAGAGACCTAAAATAACCGGAAACAAAAAAAAAAAACAGAATTCGGGATTAGGTATTTTTTCTTTATACGGTGGCCCACTGTATGGGATAATGATATTTTATAAATTGGACTTTTACAGATATTATTTTAGCTGTAAAACTAAAAAAAGGGGATTTTTTGAACTTCTAAATTTTTTTTTTTCTACCTGTACATTTTGGTAACCCCGGGGTACTTCCCCACAAGGGGCTAAGCTCGCCCAATGTCTGCTTTTTTTTCCAAACAATTTAAAAAAAGGCTCTCCTGTTACACTTTAACTATGGTTACACGGCAGCCGTAAAGGCCTTCATTAGAACCCCAGTTGCCATGACAACTCATCAGCACCCCTTAATCTTGCCACAGATGGCCAATCGGTCAACACAACACGCGCCCCAAAAAGTTAAATGCTTTGTTTTTTAAACCCGGGATGCTGGGGCAGGTCTTGGTTTTGATTAACAACTGTTACCTGCTGTGTATTGGGTGGGCTTAGCCAGTGAGCCTGCTCCATACCCCATTACTGGCAAAATACATCTGTAAGGCCCGTTACAGGGCTTTTTTCCCGACGGATTGGCGCCGTATTCCGCCCGGGATTTGCGTTCAATACGGCGCCAAAATCCGTTGAGCATACGGTAATCCATGTCTCATTGAGAACAGGGGAATCCGTCGTCCCCCCCGCTCGCACAATACGGCGAGAGGGGAGGGAAGGGACATGTCAATTATTCACGGCGTATACGCGCCGAGAATAATGAATGACTACGGGGCCGGTGGGCTGCCGCCCGCCCCCCCACCCCACCCCCGTACACACGGCGTAATTGCGGGGCGACATACGTCCCACAATTAAGCCGTGTGAACATAGCCTTACTCTTTTTGTTTTTACATATATGGACCTGAGTGAGGGCATGCAACTTCCCGATCAATTTTTATTCCTATTTTTTAGAGACCTGAAATAACCGGAAACAAAAAAACAAAAACAGAATTCTGGCATTAGGTATTTTTTCTTTATACGGTGGTCACTGTATGGGATACATGATATTTTACTAAATTGGACTTTTACAGATATTATTTTAGCTGTAAAACTACAAAAGGTGGATGTTTTGAACTTCTAATATTTTATTTTTTCTACCTGTACATTTGGTACCCCTGGGGTACTTCACCACTAAGGGCGTAGTCGCTCGTACAATGTTCTGCTATATTGCCGAACAATGTAGAAAAATGGCTCTCCTGTTACACTTTAACTATGTTACACGTAGCGTAAAGGCCTCATTAGAGAACAGTTGCCATGACAACTATCGCCACCCCTTAACATCTTGTCTAGATGGCCAGACTGGTCAACACAACAGCGCGCATCTCAAAAGTTAAAATGCTTTAGATTTCAACCCCGACTGCTGTGCAGTCTTGGTTTTGTAACAACTGTACCGCGTGTATTGGGTGGGCTTAGCCAGTGACGGCGTCCATACCCCATTACTGGCATAATGACATAACTGTAAGGAGTTAATAAGCCAGCATGAGTCACATTTGATAGATTATTACTGTTTAGAGTAAAATTGAAATTCTACATAAAAAATATATATGTTGCCAGTACAAATAGACACATAAATAAAGACTTCAGTGAGCGGTGGGCCGACTACTATTGCTTCCAACCCCTTCATACACATGCATGCTGGGCTCAACCGAGTGTGCATGTATTCTCAAAAGGGATAAGGGAATAAGTCGCTTCTAGCCACTTTTAGAAGCAACTTCTCTACCTTAACAAAAAAAAAGGATCAAGTATGTAAAAATTGAACATTTTGGTTTTCTGCACTAAACCCACCTTCACAGGTTTTTAAATCAATGTCAATGTCTAGGACCCCAGGGCTGATTGTGCAGCCTTTGCCGGGGCTCCGTCGGGTCACCGGGTTTTTCAGATCACCTGACAGAGCAGGGAAACCCTTTGATTGCGGTGCGGTGACGATCCGCTGCAATCAAAGGGTTAAAGCACCGGGGTGCGGAGGTGTCCCCTGCTCCCCGGTGCTCGTAGGAGATGCTCTGGGATCAGGGCTGTGTAATATAGCCCCGATCTCAGCACAGCCAAAAGACGTCGCTGCAGACAAACGACCCGCACCAGCTGACGTCAAAAGACGGTGGGCGGTCATTAAGGAGTTAAGCAGTTTTGATCAAAAATGTGAACTAAGAACCTCAAAAGTTTTTCATGTATCCTAGATAGCAGAAATGCTTTATCAAAAAAGTCCTATGTCCCCTTTGATAGTTTCTTTAGTTGATAGTGTGCTACTGATATTGGAATGTGTATGTATATTACTGCCACACCAGTGTGCACCTATGCTCATTTTTTTCAAAAATGTTT
Organism: Phyllomedusa bahiana; assembly: GCA_025379985.1. Taxonomy (NCBI): domain Eukaryota; kingdom Metazoa; phylum Chordata; class Amphibia; order Anura; family Hylidae; genus Phyllomedusa; species Phyllomedusa bahiana. The sequence continues at coordinate 46,525 of JAODAL010018878.1, read as the reverse complement.
TTTGATGTGCAAATCCTTTCTGGTTTCTAGTCTGTTTTGGGAGGAGTGCTGCCTCCATTTTGGTTTTCTGCACTCACCTTCCTTCACGGTTTTACATCAATGCAGTGCATCTTAGAAGCTGGTACCTTCACTCACTGTTGTTCATGGAAGGCCGGAGGAACAGGACCCAAAAGAGAGGTAACAATAGTGTAGGGACCACCTGCATTTGTGGTCCGTTGGCGTTCTGGGGTAGCTTAGCAGTTTTGATCACGAATGTGTACTAAGAAACTCAAAAAGTTTTTTCATGTATCCTAGGTAGCAGAAATGCTTTGTCAAAAAATTCCTATGTCCCCTTTGATAGTTTCTCTAGTTTATAGTGTGACACTGATATTGGAATATGTATGTATACTACAGCCGCACCAGTGTGCACCTATGTTTTTTGATGTGCAAAACCATATATTGTTCTAGTCCGTGTGTTCACTTCAAAAGTCAGAACACCCCCATGCTCCCATAATTAGTAAATATATTATTACAGTAATAATATTATAGCATTACATATCACCACATGCATTTTTGTACCTATCCTATTTTGAAGCTCTTCTATTAGATGTTTCTGTTGAAGATCCAATGGCTTTGAAACCAAATCCTAGTAAAAGAAGAAAAAACATTTTTAAAGGGGTTGTGACAAGTGTTAAAAGTGAATGGAAATGTGCTGCTTTTCAATGCATAAAACCTGAAGACCCATTAACGCTTAGACTTTGAAACATGCATCAAACATTATACCTCCAGCCTTTTATCGCCAAGAACGTAATAAGTATTCACATTCCAGCAAGTGGTAATTAATTTATTCTTGTAATAACAGGGAGTGCAACAGCTGATTGAAGTTATAACTGCACAAATATATTCCAAATGTAGCCAATTCCCTTGTACATTAATAGAAGAACATTTTGTCTTCAGCATCATAAAATTCATTTTAATGTTGACTGTGCAAAGTCAGAAAACCAGAATAACCAACATGGTTTTAAGGGGTTGTCTATCACTAATTACTAAATAAAATAGTACACCAGGATTGCTTTTTATGTTAAAGATCTTGCATAACAAGTCACTTTGCCATTATTATTCATTTAACAATGTCCATGCTATTCTGAGTTATCCCCTCGTGTATGGGCTAGCATCAGCTCCTTCATGGTCGATATAGCTTTCTGACCTTGTGTTTACTCTCTCCTGATAGGCTGCCAGCTATTGGTTGCTATAGCTACAGTCCTGGCTTCTACTGTAGCCTACTAGAATCCAGTAAACACGCCCCTGAATTCAACATGAAACCAAGAAAACAGAACTGAGGTAAGATGAATCGATGTCTGTGAAGACAACCCCTTTAAGGGCTACCTATCAGTACGATATGTCAGATGACACACGGGACAGATTTGCAGCAAATTTTCTGTGTGGATTTGCGCATGGAAAATCTGCAACAGCTTAAAGTGTTCACAATGGGGAGAATATTTTACAAATCTCAAGCCCACATGGTGGAAATTGATACTGAGGTTTTACATCCGAAACATGTTCATTTCTACAGCAGATTTTCCTCAATGACAAAGGGGTTGTCTCACTACATTGATTCATCTTACCTCTGTTTTGTTTTTTCTTGGGTTTCATTTTGATTTCAGGGGCGTGTTTTACTGGCTTCACTAGGCTGCAGTAGAAGCCAGGTCTGTAGCATTTATAGCAACCTGTGCTGGCAGCCTATCATGGGAGATTGAACAGGTCTGTAGCTTATAGCGACTGAGGAAAGCTGATGCAGCCCATACACAGAAGGGGATATCTCAGAGAGGTAGGGACACTGTAATGGACACATATTGCAAAGTGACTTGTTTTTGAAAGATCTTTAAACATAAAAAGCAGTAATCCCTGTAGTGAGACAACCCCTTTAAGTGGGGTAAAATCTGCATGATATGCTGCAGATTTTGACCTGCAAATTTTATGTGGAAAACTTCCAAAGCAAATCTCTCCTGTGTGCATTCGCCCTTTAAAGTACTTCTTTAGTATCCAAGTCTGTTGTAAAATATATTATAAAATTACTTCACAAGTAATTAAAAAAAAAAATATTGTGCAATTTGCTCCCATTAGCAGCTCACACTGGGAATCCCTGTCTGGCTTACATCAGAATAAAGGACTAAATTACAATAGTCTGTACCATGCTCCCTCTTTTCACAGACCACAAATTTCTTGACAAGCTGAAAGGAAGCTGCATTAAAATAAATGAACCCATGGTATCCTGCAGCAGATATAGACAGCTCGAAGTTTAAAGGGAACCTGTCACATTAAAGATGCTATCTGATCTGCTGGCAGCATGTTATAGAGTAGGAGGAGCTGAGCAGGTTGATATATTTTTCTGTAGGAAAAGATTCAGTAGAAGTTGTATTTTATTCCTTTAAATCACGGTTTATCCTGGGTTAAGGAGTCCAGTAGGCGGTGTCATCAGTGATTGACAGCCTCTCTGTATGCACTCTCATAGAAGGAAGGCTTTCAATCACCGATAACACCACCCACTGGACTCCTTAAACCAGAATAAGCAGGAATTTAAAGGGAACCTGTCACATAGATTATGCCCCCCTTGCTGAGGTCAGCACAAGTAAGTGTCAGACCTTGACTGTTTCCAGCGCTGTGACCCTTATTCTGTAAGATTGCAGCAGTTTTAGAGCATTTACCCCCAAATCTGATTCATGAGCAGGTGTTGGCTCGCGCACACACTCATCTCGCAGGCTAGCTCGCCCACTGAGTTATTCACTTGTTTCTACCTACTTCAAAAGTAATAGGTTTGTCAGTAGGTGGGCGGGGGCTAGCCTCAGGGTGGGCGGGGGTTTGAAAAAAAACTGACACTTGAAGAACTCCTTTCGAATGACTATTCTGGCTGATTACTGCAGTATTCGAGCATTAAATACACGATAAACTACAGCATCTTAAGGATAAGGACACGCACTGGAAACAGCATGTCTGTCACTAGCTTGTTCTGTCCTCAGCAAGGGGGGCAAAAACTGTGTGACAGGTTCTCTTTAAATGAATAAAATACAACTTCTACTGAATCTTTTCCCAGAAAACTATATACCACTCTATTCAGATCTTTTTGCTCTATAACATGCTGTTTGCAGATCAGATGGTATGTCCAATGTGACAGGTTCCCTTTAACGCTGATAGCATCTAGGTCATGTTATATAAAACTCTGGGGAGTGTTTACTACAGGAACATAAGATTTTAAGGCTGGATTCTGTGAGCCACAACCGTGATACTAGCAGAAAATTTGTATGACCACTGGCATCCAAGAGCATGTGTACCCATCCCAAGTATCCTTTGACTAAATACAAACCTGCAGTGCAACAGAATTTGGAGAAATTATCAAAACAGTTTTAAAAGGGGGAAAAATGGAGAAAGGGCCTTAATAAATCAGATTTTAGGTTTTATAAAAAAAAAAATGTCTGAAATATTTTGGTTGAAATCCAATGAGGATCACAAAGAGCAATATTACAGATCCAGAATGCATCCCTTAGTCACTACTGTATTCAATACTATACCTTTGGGTGTCTCTAATGTCTATAGATGCAAAAACAGAGACTCACATTGTTCTATAACCACAAACCCTTAGGCCATCAGTTTCCACTAAAAACTGCTTGAAGCAAAATATGCATTGGGCACGTGGTCTCTACAATGGTGAGTATTTCTTTGTCTGCACATGAATATTTATTCTTTCCCTGCACTGTACAGGCTAATATGTTGCATCTTTATCCATGATTAACAATACATTTTGTATTTTACTATTTATTAGGTATCAGCTAGCAAATGTGATTTCATCTACCACATGCAATAAATACATGTATTATAAGGTTTGATATGTTATATGCACTGTGGCTTCTGTTTTCATTTTGGTTACTCCCCTGCCCCAATTTTTTTTTTTAAATGTAACTAGGTTTATTAAATTTTCCCTTTCAGAAATTCCAAAATTTTGGTTTTAGCCAATATTGTAGGGGTTTCTTTAAATGGGGTTGTTTCGCTACAAGGATTGCTTTTTATGTTAAAGATCTTGCAAAACAAGTCCTTTGCAATATGTGTCCATTAACAGTGTCCTACTTATTTTCGAGTTATCCCCTCTTGTATGCGGCTGCTGTCCATCAGGTCACTATAACTACAGCAGTCTGTTTGATTATCCTATAGGCTGCCAGACTGGTTGGTATAGCTACCGACCTGGCTTCTACTGCAGCCTAGTATCAGACAGTAAACACGCCCCTGAATTCAAAGTGAAACCAAGAAAACAGGATTGAGGTAAGATGAATCAATGTAGTGAGACAACCCCTTTAAGTCCACCTTTGGCGATATTTTGCAACGTAGATAATGTCACAAATCCATGTCAAATTTGCATCAAAATCTGCATATGCTACATGTGAATTATGGCTTAGATTTGCAAGGTTTTTCTGCGCTATACAAAGGAAAAGATGAAATTTACAGAAAACCCATGGCTTTTCCACAACCTATAGAGTTGTCCAAATCCACAGTAATTTCACTTGTAAATGTGGCCTAATTTAACAGCTTAAAAAAAATAAACAGAACACTTGGCTAGAACAAACCTCAAAGCTCTGGGTGTATGCTTTGGAGCATGCAGCTACTTCTAATTTAGAAGAGCTATGGGATAGCACCATCGGATAGCTCTTCTAAATTAGAAGTAGCTGCATGCTCCAAAGCATACACCCAGTTCAATTATTTGAATCCACCAGGACACTGAGGAATCGTATGAAAGGAGATCAGCTGCATCAGACTTTTTTAATTATTTGACGCTTGTGCTTGTGCTTTTGCTTCTGAAGGAGAGTTTGCAGTACAGCTCAAAACAGCAGGTGGGTAAGGTTAAAGCTGAGCATTGTTGAGCGAAAGCTTCCCTTGAACGAGTCTTGCGAGTGTTTTCTTTTAAGTGTGGAGACTTGAGATTGAGAGGCTTTAGATTTGGAGAGTTTAGAGGGGACAGTATTGTATAACTTAGTATTATAATTGAGTCATATATCTTTTTGGTCACATCACCATGAGTTCCATGTTTGACAATGCTGTCCAGTGCACACCCTGTGCAATGTTATGCATCCTTGAGCAACAGTTCGAGGGGGCATACTGCTGTTCCCCCCCCCCCCTCTGCAAAGATGGGTGCACACTGACACATTTAGAAGCCGGATCCTGGTATCTAAATGAGGAGAAGTGGCGGACACTGAGATCCTTGCCAACTTGGATGCGAGCCGGCTGCCCAATGAGCAATCTCTAGCAGGTGTAGATACTGGGGAGGGTTTTGGGTAGCATGGAGGTGCAGGTACACTTAGGCTGATAGATGGGTAACAGTTATAGTATGTAGGGCACGAGGATAAGAGTGTCAGGGAGGCTAGTCATAAACTGGTACACCCCAACAAATTTGCAAGATTGGCGGAGGAGGGGATGTCGGTTTCAGAAATAGGCATTGTGCAGCAAGACACTACCCAGCTGCTCCAGTATGATGGGGTGAGGAATAGGAGTGCAGGTCAGGCTATGGGACAGGTGCTAGTGTTGGGGACTCCATAATTAGGGACACTGACAGGGCAATCTGCCACAATAGACGGGATCGTCGAACAGTATGTTTTTACTGGGGCCCGGGTTCGACATCATATTGCGGATCGGGTTGACAGATTGCTGGGGTGGGGGCTGGTGAGGAATCCAGCTGTCATGGTCCACATTGGCACCAATGACAAAAGTTAGAGGTAGGTGGAGGTGTCCCTTAAAAACGATTTCAGGGACTTAGGCCAAAAAGCTCGGGCAAGGACCTCCAAGGTAATATTTTCAGAAATATAACCGTTCCACGGGGGCCTACCTGAGAGGAGCGGGGAGATTAGAGAAGTGAATAAGTGGTCTCAAAAATTGGTGTAGGAAAGAGGGATTTCGGGTTTTGGAGAACTGGGCTGACTTCCTGTATTGGCTACAGGACTCTATGGCTAGGGATGGGCTGCAACCTTAATAGGGGAGGGTGCGGCTGTATTGGGGGCCAACCTGGCCCGGCTGGTGGAGGAATATTGAAACAAGGGACTGGGGGGGGGGAGGGTAACTACACATATAGCATGCAAAGCATAGTGAAGAAGATAGGAGCTGGGAATTAGGAATAAAAAGGGGGTGGAGAGTGGCGGGGAGGGGTTTGGAGCAATAGCTTAAAAAAAGATCAGGGAGAAACGGAATAAAACTGAAAAATTATAAATTGCATGCTGACCAATGCCAGGAGGTTGGACCAACAAAATTAATGAACTAGAAAGTATTAATAGCTGAAGAAAAAAATAAGACATAGTGGGGATAAACGAGACCATGGCTGGGAGAGCTAGGACCTGGGCGGTTAACTTGCAGGTTACAGTCTATTTAGAAAGGATCATAAAGACCGGAAATGGGGGTGGGGAGGTGTCTTGTCTTATGTAAAATCCTGTGTTATGAAGCCAACACTGCGAGAAGATTAGGTACAGTAATGAACAAGTGGAGATAGCATTATGGGTCAAATATACATGGGCGGTAACAACTAACAATACTATACTAATAGGGAGTCTGCTATAGGCACCCACAAAATAACAGAACCATGGGAAGATGTATCTCAGGACAAATTAGATGAGGCGGCTAATCAGATTGAGGTTATTATTATGTGCGACCTTTAACTATCCAGACATCAATTGGGGAATCTGAAGCTTGTGCTCTCATAAAGGAAACAGGTTTTTGTCAATAAACTAATGATAAATTATCTTTGCCAAATGGATTGCAGGGAAAACCGACTAGAGGAAAGGCCCTTCTAGGACCTAATATTAACTATTATACATGACAGAGGTAAATAGGTTTTCAGGCGTTGAGGGGCACCTAGGGAATAGTGGACAATTTATTTAATAAATTATGTTTATACTTCAAATAGAGTGTTTTGTCAAAGGAGCACAAAAAACATGAATTTTAGGAAGGCTAATTTTATTCTGTTAGGGAGGCCCTAAACGTATGACGGGACAATGTGTTTAAATATGGGCAGAACTAATAATAAAATGAGATATTTTTAAAAACATCCTATGCTACCACTGGAGAGGTACAATACTTATGGTAAATAAAAAAATTAGAAACAGGGAAAACCCCAACTGTGGATTCCAAAACAGGGATGTATAGAGGCAATAATATAAAAAACAAAAAGAAAGTGTTTCCCTACTAAAACAGGGAGGGCGGTGAAGAGGCACTAACGTAGCTATAGGAGAAAAAAAATAAAGTGTGTAAAAATAAGATAAAGGAAGCAAAGCTGGAGACGGAAAGACATATTGCTATAGAAAGCTAAAAACTAACCCCCAAATATTTTTTAAACTATATAAAATAGTAAAAAGATTTTAAAACAGAAATTGTTGGCCCTTTGACAAATACTGAGTGGAGGACAGTAGAGGGCGATGAGAAAAAGCAAACGTATTAAAAACTTTTTCTCCAATGTATTTTCCGAGGAGGATATGACCTTCCTGTTGAACCAGATAGATGTGGTAAACTGCCAACTTAAACGTTTCTTGTCTAAACCCAGGGAAGAAGTGCAGCTCCGTTTAAGAAGATTAAAATAGACAAATCCCAGGTTCCAGTGGCAGACACCCCCGTGTTTTCCTAAGAGTGTTCAATGTGTCATAGATAGGCCCCTATTCTTAATATTTATGGGACTGTCTAATACGGTGTATGTCCAAAGGATTGGCGCATAGCCAAATGTGGTGCCACTATTCAAAAAAGGGGTCAAAAGTGACCTGGAAACTATAGGCCAGTAAGCTTAACCTCTGTTGTAGGTAAAATGTTTGAAGGTTTTCTCAGAGTTGATATCCGGGAAGTATCTCACTGAAAAATAATGTAAAACGCCGTTCAGATGGGTTTTACTGAAGGATCTGGTCCTGTCAGGGACTAATCTCATCAGCTTCTATGAGGATAGTCTGTGCCTAAACGGATCGGGATGAGCGGCATGGTTGTCATATATCTTGATTTTTCTAAAGCATTTGATACCGGTGCCACATAAAAGGTTTGGTAATAAATGAGAATGCTTGGACTGGGGAAAAATGTGTGCAACGTGGGTAAGTAACTGGCTCACTGATAGAAAAACAAAGGGTGTAGTAATTAACGGTACATACTCGTCTGGATCGCTGTTATAGTGGTGGTACCATAATGGTCAGTATTGGGCCTATCCTCTTTAATCATTATTTATTAATGATTTACACAGGAAGAATACACAGTAGTTGATCGATCTTTGCGACGATACTAAGACTCTGGAAAGTAATCAACACAATAGTGATAATAGTTATTACAATGGGATCTGGATAAGTTGGAGGCCCTGGGAGGGAACATGGCAGCAGGATGAGGTATTTTTAACACTGATAATGCGAGGTTATGCACATGGGGAAGAGAAATCCCATTACATGATTACATGTTTAATTGGAAAAAAACATGGGTAAAAGTGAATGGAGATGGATTGGTATTCCTGGTGGCAGTAAACTTAAAGTAGCGCAGTGTCAGGCAGCAGCAGCAAAGCAAACTAGGATCATGGGGTGCATTAAAAGGGGCATAGATGACATGATGAGAACATTATTCTCCCATTATCAAGTCACTGGTTTTTAGGACCACACATGGGAATATTGTGTACAGTTTTTGGGCACCAGATGCACAGGAAAGACATTGTAGAGCTTGAAACAGGTACAAAGGCGGGCAACAAAAAAATAATAAAAGGACTGGGTGTGACTACAGTACACAGAAAGAGTGGCAAGATTAGGGTTATTTAGTTTAGAGAAAAGAGGCTGCGGGGGGACATTATAAATATGTTTAAAATCATCAAAGGTCAATATAGGATTCTCTCCCAAGATTTATTTATACACAGGGACTGTATCTAGAAAATCGGGGGCATCCTTTACGTCTTGAGGAACGAAAGTTTCTAACATAAACATAGAAAGGCGATTCTTTACTGTAAGAGCAGGATTGAAAACTATGGAATTCTCTGCCAGCAGGGACTTGTATGGTGAATTCATTAACCGAGTTCAAAAGGTTCTTCGGATGCTTTCTGGTGCGTAATAATATAACAAAGTTCAGTGACTAGGATTCAGGAGAGGGGTCATTGTATCAGGGATTTTCTGATTGCCAGATTGGATGTCAGGAAGGAATTTTTCCCTTAATTGAGGACAATTGGCTTCTACCTCATTGGGGGTTTTTGCCTGCTCTGGATCAACACTTAGCACAACAGGCTGAACTAGATGGACGACTTGTCTTTTTTTAGCCTTACAAACTATGAAACTATGAAACATGTGAAAGTGATCAGCTTTGAATTAAATATTTTTGCACCAGCAATCTACGGTATTAAGATACTACACTAGAAAGAGGGTCTCTTTTTTTCCCTTTCCCTCCTCTTTCCTTTCCTAGACCCGTTTTTCCAAGTGTCACATTAAAAAGCTTAAAAGCTTTGTTACAGAACACCAGGAGCCTAGTATTCTGCAGCTATTATTCTTTTATCCAATTAACTGTTAGGCTCTGTCTACACTGCAGTGGACGTAAAAAACACCTGAAAACGAATGACTAAAAACTTTCATGAAACGGAGGTTTCTGTCCACTGCCTGTCAAAAGCAGCTGAAAAAACGGCCGTTTTTTGCCGCGTTTTTTGCTTGTCTTCAAGCCTGTTTTTTTAATGTATGCATAAATTAAGCCACTGGATGTAACTCCACCCTACAAAAGGGGATGTAAAGTACATTATGCATTTATATGTCATCTTGTAAGTCGTTTTACGGATTTTGCGCTAATAAAGTGCTATCGTTTTTGTCGCCAAAAATAAGTTTATGGATTTTGGCCCTAAAGTCCATTGTTTTTTTTTTACATATTTTGGTGCTAAAATCCATATTTTTACGGATTTTGGTGCTAATAAAACTCTCGCGTTTGTCGGCAAAAATACGGTTTTTTTTTTGTTTTGTTTTTTTATTACAGATTTTGGCCCTAAAATACTTTTTTTATGGATTTTGGCGCTAAAATACGTTTTTACGTATTACACACTTATTTCGCTTTTTCATCAAAAAAAACCCAAAAAACTGTTAAGGATTTTATCAGCAAAATCCATAAAAAAAAACAACACAGACTTTAGTGCCAAAATCTGGAAAAATAATAACATAGCGCTAAAATCCGTAAAAAAAAAAAAACAATTTTAGTGACAAAATTAACACCCATTATAGGTGGGTCTTGGGTCCCCTGGGTGGGTTTTCATTGGAAAATCGCGGCAAAAAACGCTGCAAAAACGCGCCAAAAGACGTCCAGCGCTTTCCATAGATCCTGTAGTAAATTTTCTGCCCTGCCTGGCTGTTTTTTAGAACATGTTGCAAAAGGCAAGCAGTAAAAAAAAAAACGAGCAGAAAAAAGAAGCTCGGTGTAGACAGGACGTTTTTACAATGGAATTCCATGGGAGCTCTTTACAGTCATTTTTCCAGCGTTTTAAGAAAACGAAAAACACTGAAAAAACTGACGTTTTTCTGTGCAGTGTAGACATAGCCTTAGAGAGGCAAACAAAAATAATGTAAATTGGTAATATAGATACTGCAGAGAGAAATAATGAAAGAAGCATTCAGAAAGTGTCCAGCCGCTGAACACATCTGACTTCACATGATCAGTATACAGCTTGATCCAAAACAACCTCAGATTGCAGAATGTCATAGCCTAGGTTGTCACGGTACCTGGAGGCATTAAATGGTGCAGCTTACCTCATCATTAGTCACGTCTTGGGTAAGAGCACCCTCTTTGTTTTCTACCTTTAACTCCTCTTGCACTTGTTCATGAGACTCCATGTCGGTAGGTTTTTCATTCTGTGCAGCATTCAGATCTTGAGTTAAACTTTCTATTCGGGAAATCAAGTCTTGATTATCCAGTTTGGATTTTTCAAGCGCATGTTTCATCTCGAGAAGATCTCTCTGGAGTGCTTCTTTGTCTCTAAGAGTTTCCTCCAGTTCTTCTTTCAATAGTAGCTTTTCTTTAGAGTAGTCACTTAACAGAGCTCTTAGATCTGTGCACTGGGTTTCATACTCTTCTTGGAGCCTCTCAAGCTGAGCAGATGTCTCCTCTTTCTGGGAGAGTATATTTTCTCTCTCTTCCTTTAGTTGGAAAATGACTTTGCTAATATTTTCAAGCAATGGAACAAATTCTTGTTCTCCTTGCTCGATGGTCAGGATGTCCAGAAGAATATAAATCTGTTGTTGAAATGCTTCTATATACTGCTCTTTACTTATAAGCTGTCCAGTTACCTCCTCCTTCTCCTCTGTTATCAGTTGTATCTTCTTTCTCAAGTCACCTAGTTCTTCATGAGAAACCAGACAATTACTGTGTTCAGCGATTAATCCATCAAGTTCTTTAGCAAGAGCTTCCTTTTCTTCACGGAGCTGAAACAATTCATCTTGCCACCTTCTGGAGTCTGTCTCTATCTCTTGGTTTTTAAGAAGCAAGGTCTCTACTTGTTGCTGAAAATTTTGACTCTCTTCTAAGTTCAGCCCAGTAGTGCTCAATTTCTGTGTTAACTCCTCAACCGTTTGCTCCAACTGTGCAATGAGTTTCACGTGTCTTTCTGCTTCCTGCTGGAAGTTCAAAGACTTGGGCTGCTCATTCTTAAACATGTCCTGAAGTTCAAGAAGTTCTTTATTTGCAAGCTGCATGCCAGAAAAAATCTCTTGCTTTTGCTTGGTTGTCTCCTCCATTTTCAGTTGGAGATCCTTCAACAGTTCTTCTTTCTCATGTAAAGTAGCTGTGACTTCTTCATTCTTTTGTTGCCACCAAGAAATCTTAAGGTGAAGATCTTCGCTATCACTTTGACGGGATGACAACACAGATTCTTGGAGTTTTACCGTCAGGTCTTCAACGGTTTCCTTTAGTTGTGCATTGAGCACAGCCTGGATCTCAGCCTTTTGCTGCAATTCTTTCACAGTGGCTTGCTCACTTTTGTACATTTCTTGCAGTTTCTGGATCTCTTCATGAAGAACACAAAGCTCAGCATTTTGTTTGGAATTCTCATCGACTTTCAGCTGGAGCTCTTTTATAAACTCCTCCTTTTGATGTAGAGATGCTATATATTCTTCATTCTTCACTTGCAACTCATTGAGTTTAAGTTTGAGTTCTTCATATTCGCTTTCCTTTGACAACAACATATCACATTGACCTTGGAGTTGATTCATCGTTTCAAGAAGCTTATTTTTGTCCTTGTAAGCAGTTCGCAATTTCTGCTGAAGTTCATTGACATCTGAGGCCTGCTGATGCTTCATCGTTTCAAACTCTCGGCTGATCTTACCAGCAGAGTCCTCAAGTTCTGCCTGAAGACTGACAAATGTCTCCCGCAAGTTCTCGTAGCTGCTTACAGCTTCCTCTTTTTCATGAAGAAGATTTTTACACTGCTCTTTTAATAACTGCATTTCATGGGAAAAAGACAATTTTTCATCTTCAAAACGTGAGGTTATGGCTTGTTTAAGCTCATGCATTTCTTTCTTGTGCTGTTCCCTCATGTTCTGAATATCTATGGCGCTTTGCTTGGCTAGCTGTTTATAGTCTGCCTTAGTAGACTCTAGCTCGTTCTTTAATTTTTCTATTAGACTATTATACTCTTCTATAGCGAGCTGAAGTTCATTTATCTTAAATTCTAATTCTTCTCGTTCATGGAAATATTCACTTTTTAGGTGCTGTACTTGCCTCTCGGTACCAATCTTTAAATTGTTTGTATAGGTAATTTCATCTTTTAGAAGACTTTGTTGAGACTCCAGCTCTTTAATAACAAATTTTAACTGTTGGACTTCAACATCTTCACTTTGAGATGTGGCATTTTGCTCACCAGAACCATCAATATCCTTTTGGTTTGATTCATTATCCTCCTTCAATGCATTCTCTTTTTCAAGATACTGATTAATTATGTCTTGTAGTAGACTTTTCTCTTTCTCAGACTGCCTGGTGGATGTTTCAAGCTCATGCATTACGTTTGATACCTCTTCTTTGTGCTGAGCTTGTAACTCCAATATATTTGCATGAAGATCTTGAATCTCACTAAAGTACTTGTCTGAAGCTGCTTGAGCATCTCCGAGTGTGGTCATTAAATTATTCTGCTCTTCTGTAACAGAATCTAAATCTTTTTTGTAAATTACATATTGCTTCCTCATAGTCTTGACGCATATGTTGAAGTTCATGCTCCCCCTTCTTTCGGTGAGAATCTTGGTCTTCTTGGTGGCTCACTCTTTCTGTAAACTCATTCTGATTCTTAAGGGCATCCTGCAGTTCTTTTTTTAAAGTATCCACATCTTCTTTGTGATTGCTTTGGGACTCCGACAGGTCATTTTTTAGAACTGCAATTTCTTCTAACAGATTATTGTTTGAATGCTCCAGATGTTGTTGCAGTTCACTAGCTTTCTTGGCAGCATTCTTTAAAAACACAAATGTAATATAATTAGTAAATCATGTTAACAATTATTTTGCTTTCAAAGAAAATTATATATAGAGGCAAAGAAGTGGACTAAAGCACCAAAAGGGTTTGTTCAAAGGGTCTCTAGTATAAATAAAGATGTAAACTTGGTGCTACACATAAGAAAGTTGTCTATCAAAAAGTCATCTTTCTGACATATACAAATTTGAGCACTCAGATTGGGTGGGTACATATTTAAAAAGGGTGAAGCGTTTTAATTAGAACATTAACTGATCCTTATTTGACAGTATGTCTGCCCCTAGATTGTCATCTGATCCTACTTACTAATGTGAACTGACAACCTAACACATGCATGCAGTAGAAAAGCTGCATAGCCAGAACCAACAAATGTAGAAGTACTTAGAAATAGTATACATTTTCTGGCAGAAAAATGCTTTGATTTATGCAGTTCCTTTATTGTACATGATCTATTATGCATACTTTGTTAAATATATCATTATTAATGTGACAATTGGTAACTATGGCAAGTGATCCTTGATGGGACCTTTTTATTTGTTCCATTTTATGACTTCCGAATATCATGTATTTTTGGAAAAAAAAAAAAAAAAAAGCAAAAAGATATTCAGTTAAAAAAAAAGCATATAATTTCTAACCTTTGAATTAAATTGAAACACAAAGCATTTTTTTGGTTTTTATGAAACCGGTTTTTCCCTAACTGCACAACCAATCCAGCTTCTATATCCCCCTGGGGAAAAAATTGCTTAAAAAAATGAAAAAAAAACATAATTCATAGTTGCACTCATGTGCATTGATGCATGCCATATTGGCATAATAAAAGTGGTTGTCCTAGTGGGCTTTATTTATTTAACCCCTCACCAACATTTGACATTTATGTACATCATTATATTGGAATAGAGGATGCAGTGGACTCAGAATCTACATGGAGGATGATAGCTCTGTTACATTGCTGAAACCTACATTAAAACATTGCAAACATGCAAGTGTCCCAACTCGCCAGTTATAACCCAAAAATAGTTCAACCGTTGTGGTCAAAAAAAGAAAACAATCCGCATTTTTCTCTTCAATGTTAGTATTTTTCATTCAGTATACTGCACGAACACTTTCAGTCAGTGTGCACATATATTATGGCATATGAGAATAAACATGAATGCCTGTAGTAGTAGTACATATTATGCATGTAATTCGGGGCATCCGTTGGGGGCTTCGATAGGGGGTATTTCGGTTTTCCCCCATTTCAGCTTTTCTGGGGGATAGATAGTTACTAATTGTAAGGCTAAAAAAAAACGACTCCATCAATTTTCATTTTTATTGTCCTCAATGATTTTTTCCAGGGGGGAAGGGGAAAAAAACCCCCCACGAGGTAGAATTAAAATTTGTCCTCATTTTAGGGGGAAAAAATGTTTCCAAACTTGGAAAACAAAATAAATCCCTGGATAAAATGACCCCTTCTCCAGAATTCAGTACTAAAAACTTGTTATATTATTGCACTCTAGAAATGCATCAAGGCCCATTATTTTTAATTTTTTAGAAAAATTATTTTAATTTTATTTTAGAATGCCCTTATTTTCCAGGGCGCTGTACATTTGAGGTGGTTTCATAAAATAACACTGGTTAATTCGAGGGTGATAAGAAAACTAAAAAAACTGGTTTTTACAGAGGGAGAGAGGGCCCTGCCTTGAGGGCTTACAGTTTTAAAAAGGTGAGGGGGGGGAAGAGGCAGGGGGTGGGGGGGCAGCAGTTTTGGGGGGGAGTGGGGCAGTGAAAACACGGTTAAATGTTGGTTATAGCAATCCTAAAGAGGTAGGTTTTCAGGTTACCTTTGGGGCTAGTGAAGGGGGGAAGGCCTGATGTGTTGGGGCACGAGTTTCCCCATGGGGGGGGGGGAGCCGGGAAAAAAGGTTTATGTGAGGAGTGTAAGAGGAGAGAGGAAGAAGGTCCTGTGAGGAGCGAAGATTGCGTGAGGGGGGGTACTAGAATTAACCCTTTCCCCCCCCCCAAAAAAAAAATATTCCTCTTCATTTTTTCCCCCTCCCCCTTCCAAAAGGGGACAAAACGTTTTTTTTTTTTTTCCACCTACAGACACTTGAGGGTTTTTATTTGGGGGGGGACAAGATGTACTGTCTAATGGTGTTATTTTTTCCAAAAAATAACGGGGAAAAAAACCCAAAAAAAATTCCAAAGTGGGACAAATTGTGGGAAAAAAAATTTTTTTGCACTATGTTTGGGGGGAGTTTTTTTTTTTTTGTGGCGTTCAATCCTGGGTAAAAATGATTGTTCTTTTTATTCTAAGGTTGATAGCTTTGGGGAAATCCAAACCCCTGTAGGGTTTCCGTTATGTTTTTTTGGCGTAAAAAAAATTAAAAAAAAATATTCTATATTTTGAAATTTGCGCCGGCACCGTTTTGTGCGGAAAATACCTTTTTTTTAAAAACACCTACAAACGCAGTGGGGCGGCATTTTTTGGGGTTGAAATTTTTTTTTTTTATTGCTACAGTTTGGAATCATGCAATTTTTTGATCACTTTTTTTTTTTCCAATTTTTTTATAGGACATGAAATGACCCCAAAAAAACGCAATTTTGGTGTTTTGGAATTATTTTTCTGAAATTTTTTGATTTTTTTTCATTACCTTCTTTAAAAAAAACTGCTTTACTTTGTGTTTTGAAAAAACATCCCAAGATTAAAAAAATAAGGAAGGGGGGCGGGGGCCGGAAAAACCCCGAGCGAGAGGGTGCATGTTAATGGGCTCCGACCACAGGCTATCTACATCAGGTGCCCTCCCTTGCAATTTCCCCCCTAGAGGGGGAAAAAGAAGACCCCCAACTGTGCCTAACACCCCACGGAGGGTCCCCGGTTTTTCCCGCGGACCCAAAAAGGCGCTTGAAAAACAGTACCTTGCCGCAAATCCAGCTCCCCCACCACAGCCGGGGCCTGTCCCGCCAATTTCCCAGCCGGTGCCCCGGCTCCCCCGCGGGGAGCGGGGGCCCGGACCAAGGGAAATACCCCTTCCGTCCGGGGGACCAGGGCGACGAGGGCGGCCCGACTGCTCACCGCTACCAGCCAAGGCCGGGCAGAAGGCCCGGGTCGGCATCAGGTACAGGGGGCTCTGCAAATGTCCCACCCTCTCCCCCCAGCCTAAGCCGTGCAGCAGCCCGCACCATCATGGCGTTTAACCCATTGCTGCCTGGGACAAAAGCGCAGGCTCTCCTCCGGGGCTGGCTTAAACCCTTGTTTTAGGATTCTCCATCGTCCTCTTCTGGGGCCCGATACCCCGGACTCCAGGCCCCCCTCTATCACCCCATAATCTGGACCAGGGGAGTGCTGCCTTCTCCTGGGGGAGGGATCCCCTGCTCCTTTTTCCAGCTCAACCAGCCCATCCCCACTGATCACCACATGTGGGCCAAAACTATTACATCAATTTTCCAACCCGAGATGAATTTAGGGCCCCCATTAGAGAGGAGGTCTCGGTCCTCAGGAAGACATCAAGCAAATAGCATGCGGGTGGAAATGTTGGGGGGGAGGATCATGAAACACCCGAAAGTATGTTTTTCCTAGATTTTAAACCCCCTCTTCAAACACAGCTATCTGTGGTCCGTGATCTGTTTGACAGGTCGAGGACCCCGAAATAGGGGTCGGAGAAAAAAAAATATTTGGGTTCGGGGGGATCCCTGAGGGGCCCGGGAGAGGAAAGCCCGCAAGCTATCCTAACGTATATTCAAAAAACCCAAAATTTTTGGGGAACTCCCCCCCCCCCCCCCAAAACCCATCAAGTTGGATAGGGAAAACCCAAAGGGGCTCCGAACCAAAGGGCTCTTCCCCGGGACATCATCTGCTGTCTTTTGACCACACGGGGGAAGGGACCATCAGGAAGGCCCGAAAATCTACACATCGACTACCAAAAGGGGTCCTATTCGTCTTTTCTAAACTGTCCCCGGCACACTCTACAAAAAAGGGGGCCACCTTTGTCCGCTCCTTACCATCGAAGGAAAAGCGTACCCGTATAGGTGGGAACTTTCCCCTTTGCCCTCTCTGCGCGGATGAGGGCCGAACAAGCAGTTCTAAGACCTTTTCAGACCCCCGAACTTTTTTAAAGCACTTCAGATCCCCCATTCCAAAAAATGGATACTTGGAAAAATTTCTGCTCTCCCACCTTCCCCCCCCTCCCCGTCTGGCGCCCCGCTACCACCCACAAAGGGGGGGCTCTCCCGGTACATCCCCCCCCGGGTCGAAGCCCGACACCGGCCCCCCCGCTAGGACCGGGGGCTGAGCGACGGACAGCTGAGTAGAATCTTCATAGTCTCTTGGGATATTGTTTTTTTTTCCTTTATTCAGCTTGTGTTTTGATATAGGGGGTTTTTGTTGCTTGCTTTAAAAAACTAGGGGAAGAAGCCTGTTGGTTTTTGCCCATTAAACCCGTTTTTTATCGTGTAGCACCCCCTTTCTTTTTCTTCCCGGGATCTCTCTTTTCCCCTCAGGGGTGTCGGCCCGATGGAAAAAGAGGGAAAGGACTTTTCACCTTTTAGGAGGGGGGGGATACGGGTGCGGCTTCCCCCGGCCTTCAGCGATAGCCCGTAACAGCCTCCCAAACCCCCGACTCCCGATTATTTGCGCCTCAAAAGGGGGCATTTGCCCCAAAATTTTCATGACTTTTTTCCATAGTTCAGGTGTACACATCTATTTTTGAGCACTTTGTGTCTCTCCTTATTTTTCCCTTGCGTCTTCTGTCTCTTTCCTATTGTCTCCCCTCCCTTTTTCCCTTCCCCCTCTAGAGCTTTTTTTGGGGGGCTGATAGGGTAGCTAGGGAGGAAACCGCCTCATCCCACATCCTTACTGCAACCCAATTTGTTTTTTTACCCTATCTCCTCTTCTCACCATGGTCCGCTGCGTTACCTAAAAAAGTCAAGGGGGTTAACTCCCTGCAAGAGGAGGGTTGGCCTTAGGGGGAATGTAGATCCTCAAAAGGGCAGATGTGGCTTTTCCCTTTGGAGACTCATTTGGACTCCCCAAGGGGGTCGTTTTAACTTTTTCCAAACACATGTACCCCGACTGTTTTTTTCACTTTAATGACAAGAAAAAAAAACAGGTTGGCAATCTGATCTCCAAAAAAATTTGCCCCAAAGCAGGTTAAGGCGTCCTTTATCGATCCTGAGGGGGAATACAAAACTTTCCAAAGCCCACTTTGGGGGAAAGCCCTCACCCGTGTAAGGTTACGTGCCAAATTCCTCCCCAAAAATCATTTTTGCATGAGTCTTTTTTCTAAAAATGACCAAATTCCCCCCCCACGGCCTTGCTTCTGGGCGGGGAGATTTTAAATTTTTTCTTCTCAATTTAATGGGACAAAATGTGCTGCAGGTGGGAGAGCGCCGGGGGCCGCTAGCTAAGCCTCAGCAGCCTTTAGAAAAGGTTATTCGATCTCCTGGGGGTCTTTTGACCTCTGGAGGGGGTGGACCACCCTAAAGTAAAGAGTACCTTTCTTTTCCCATCCCCATCAACCCACACTAGCTCGACTTTTTTTTTGGGTTTAAGGGCTCCCGACTCTTGGCAAAACTAAAGGGGCTCCAATTGGACCTATTACCTGGTGCCCAAAGCCCCGGTCGACCCTTGACTTCCAGTCACCCTTTCCCGATCTTTGCCACGGGCCCTAAAAAGAATCCCTTTTTAAAAAAAACCCCCCCCCCCAGAGGGAAAACTATGTGAACCCCTTTCCCATTTTTTTGATTTTAAATGGGGGCATTTTTTCCCCCTCCCCCTCTATCTTGGGGAAAAAGCCCAAAAGGGCTGTCCCCCGGGGGCCAAATTTGCATTGCTTTTGGGGAAACCCAACAAAAAAGGAAAATTTAAACTCAGAAAGGGACCCGCATTTTAAACGGGCACCCCTTTGAAGAAGCTTAAAAGGGAGGATGCCCCAATACCCCGGGGTTAGCTACGCTCAGGGCGTTTTTTGCTTGGGAAAAAAACCCCTAAAGGGAACCTTTTAGCGGTACGAAGAAAGAGAAAACCCCCCTTCCTCAAATTCCAGAAGAAAATACTATGAATATGACAAAAAGGGGCCCCACACAATATTGGCTTTTCAGCTTAAGGAGAAATTTCCGCCCAAAATTTCTTTTTCCCCCGGCCCCTTTAGAGTTTAAGGGGCGGTCCCCCTGAGATACGACCCTAAACCCCTTAGCTAAATTGTTTCTGACTTCTTTTTTCGTTTTATCTTTGGCCCTCACTCTCCCACCAAGAGGGATGGGAGCCCAAAAAACCTTTACAGGTTTTTTTTTGCCCCAAATTTCTCACGGACGCCCCCCCCTTTCGGGAGGCTCGGGCCCCTCGTTTTTTTCCACTTTTCAAATGGAAGTTTTTTGGGGGTTCATCAAACCCCTAACATAAAGCAAACCCACCGGGACCCGGATGTTTTAACCGTACCTTTATTTAAAAGGTATACCCCTGAAAACCTAGCCCCGAAAACAGGGTTCCCAGTTTTTAATAACCCCTTCAGGGAAAGGGGGGTTTCCCCCCCCCTTAAATTCCATGTCCACCCCCCATATTACTCTCACCAAAAGTGGGGGAAAGGGGACCCTGCAGACAGGGGCCAAATAAAAGACCAAATTGCCCTCCTCTTTTCGGCCCTAAAATATACACAAAATATTACTAATAGACTAAATCAAGGGCTCCCCCAGTTAATCCCCCGGAGACCGGGTGGGTTTTGTTTCCGTGTGGGGCGGGAGGAGGGGCCCAAAACGAGGCGTAGGGATTGACCAAGGGCGGGGGTTTAATAAACCAAGTGGGGGGGCGGGCCCCTTCCCCTTGGGCCTGGAGGGCAAAAAAAGGCCTTTAAACGGGCCAAATGGGCCGTTTCTTTTTTAAAAACCCAGGGGGCATTTGGGTTTTTCTGGCCCATTCCTGAAGGAAAAAAAAGGGGCTTAAAAACGGCTCCCCCAACGCTTCTATTAAATTGCCCCATTGCTTTGGTGGGAAAAACCTTCCGAATCCATAAGGGCACCTGGGCAAGGATGCCCCCTGTCTCCGCCCTATTTGGCTTTTTAAATTAAAGCCCCCCCCAGCTGCCCCCCCGGGGCCCAAATTTCCTGTATTAAAGGCTTTAGGGGTCGGGGTGGGGAAATTTTAAAACCCCTGCCCCTTTTTCCCTGACACAAAACTCCTGATGCTTATTGAGATGCACACCTCACTGCCAGCCGTCCCCCACCCTCCTTGCCGGTTTTAAAAACCCAAATCTGGGTAAAAAAAGTAAAAAAAACCAAAAACAGAACCCCTCCCAATAAACTTCCCCGGGGAAAACCTTTAAACTTCTTCAAGCACAACTACCCTTTTAAATGGCAATCACACCCCCTAAAAAGTTTTTTGGGGAAACCAGTTTTCCCGCTCAGTATTCCACCCCTATGGGCGCTAATTTTCCCCCCCCCTTAAGGAAAAAAGGAATCTGCTCTCCAAATGGCACCCCCTCTGGGCTTTCCTTTCTTCGGAAGGATAAATGCTGTAAAAAAATGTCCATGTTTCCCCAAACTTCTCTTCTTTCAAAGACTCCCCCGGGTTTTTGGGGTTTCCCTTTAGGGGGAGCTGCGCTTGTTCAGGGGGGGCCTTCCTTCAATTTTTAGGGGAAAAAAGGGGAAGGAAAGGGGGTTTGCAAGACGGTTTACTCGGGGCCAGCAGACAGAAAGGGGCCTAG
This sequence comes from Phyllomedusa bahiana, assembly GCA_025379985.1. Taxonomy (NCBI): domain Eukaryota; kingdom Metazoa; phylum Chordata; class Amphibia; order Anura; family Hylidae; genus Phyllomedusa; species Phyllomedusa bahiana. The sequence continues at coordinate 25,420 of JAODAL010018878.1, read as the reverse complement.
CCGCCCCCGACGTCCCCCTTTTTACCTAGGGGCCCTTTCCCACCTGCCCCGCTCCCCCCGGGCATGGTCAAACCCCCCGGGCGTACTCCAAATGGATGGGATAGAGAAGTTTTGGCTCCCCCCAAAAATTTCCATCCAAATGCACTCCCCCTGGCACCTCAAACCTTTGCCTGACCTGGGCTACCTTTTGGGCCCTATTAGATTTCCCCAACAATCGGGAAAACCACTGAAAGGAACAATTTAATTTGGGCCCTTAAAAGGGCATCCCCGGGAAAAACCTCCTTTCTATGAAAACCCCCCTGCTGCCCACTGGGTTCGAACTGGTTGCGGGAAACCGTGGCTGGGGCATGGTCTTTTCCCGATTGGGTATTGCCAGGGCTGGGGGAACCGGAGTTTGATACCGTTCTCAACCTCCAAAAAGTTTATAAACTCCCAAAAAAAATCGATTTTTTCACTACTTGCAGATATCGCACCTTCTTTTTCCCCCATTTTGGGGAAAAAGTCCACGTTTATCCACCCCCAACCCCATTTAACAATATGTAAAAGGGTGGGCCACCCCCACTAGAGGGCTTATTTCGGGGGCCCCTACTCCATTCTCTCAGACCCGCTTTCCCCACGAACTCCGAAAGCACATACAAAGGGGGCATGGGAAACGTACCTGAGCAGGGGCATTCCCTATCCGACGTGGCAAGCTATAAGGAAGGCTGCGGCCAAGTCTTCAATTTGCACTACAATATAGAAAAATTTTTATAAAAATTTCTCCCCTTTTGGTTCCACACCCCCGAATCTTTAACAAATTTGGGAAACTGCAGGGCCCCCATTCCCGTTGGAGATGTCACTCCCCCTTTCCGGGACCCCTCCCCCCAATCTTCTGGGGTGACCCCATATTTTTAGGGTTTTTGGCGCAAGTGCAAAGGGCCCCTTTTCACAGGGTTTTGGCGGTTTAGGAACCCCTTGGGCCCCCTTAACCTACCTGTTGAGCGGCCCCCGGGGACAGGGTTTTCTCTAAGGCTGACCTTTGTCTCTAATTCTACACATTCTAACGGCCCGGCCCGGGGGCCCGATCTCGGGGGGATGGCCCAAACAGTGCCACCCGCTACAGAGGACCTTTTTCCAAAAAGGTTTAAAAAAATCAGACGTATGGGAAAATCTAACCCTCCCCACGATAGAATGGGGGCCATTTTTTGGGGAAAACCCTGGTTTGGGCCCGGGAAAACTTTGCACCAACCCCCCTGCATAACTCAGGGGTGAAACCCCCCCCAAGGGTTTTCCCCTAGTAGTCACCCATCCCCCCCTGACGTTTTTTTCCCTTTGTTTCCCTTGGTCCCCTTTTTTATGTTTTAGAATTCTTATTCCATGACCTAACAAAAATGATTTATTGTTTCCCAAGTTCAGGGGCATTTCCAAACCCCGGGGCCGATTTTCCCCCCTTTTTAAACCCTTTTAGACATTCCCCAAAAAATGCTATTCAATCTTTATCTTCCCATGTTTCTTCACTAGATGATCTCTGTTTGGCCTTTATCTGAATGTCTTTGGGACAGGTTTTAAAGGTGCACTGTCCTTTCTGCCCATGTTAAAAAATTTTAATAAAAATTTTTAAAATTAAAAAAAAAAAAAAAAATTAAAGGGAAAAAAAGGGGAAAAAACTTTTTTACAACCCCTGTGGTATTTCTGAAAATACTACCCTTTGGGAAATCCTTGCCCTTTAGATTTTGCCTAACTCCTTGGAAAAAAATTTTTTTAAACAAAATCCATTACCTCTAATTGTTCCCTTAGTGGGCCCAAAGTGCACCATGACGTTGGGTTTTCACCAGCCCCCCCCCAGTAACCTGATCCACGGAATGTCAAACTCGGGGGGGCCCGGCAAAACCAAAATACTTTTTTTCGATCCCGGTCTTTTTGGGGCAGATTGCCCATTTTTTCCCCTAATAATGGGAATTTCCCCAATATTTAGCACATGTCTAGCCTTCCCCGCACTTCTGGACAGGGCAGGGGAAAATGTCCCCTTTCTTTCAGTAGCGCTATTTCTTTAAAAGGACATCCCCGGGGAAAAACCCAAACCCGGGGCTGCGCAGTTAGATAAAGAATCATAAGTTCATGCTCCCCATAGCCCCCTTTTTTCCCTGCAAATTTACTAATGCCCCCCTTTTGAGATTTACATACCCATTAAAAGTTTTCCCCGGGGGGAAGCATGGTAGGTGTAGAAACGGGTCGGGACGTTTTTGCTTGTAGATGCATAAAAGGGGCAGCATTATATAGCGATAGGTTCCCGACGGAGTCGTCTTTGTCTGGTCGAGGGCTCCGTATGTTAGAAGGTAGGGCTTATGATAGTGACCTACTAGGGTAAGATTAGCGATAATTTCCCTCCTCCTTTTCCTTTCTGCCTACCCTATTCCTTATAGATACTCCTACTACAGGACATCTGACCAGGTAGGAGAATACTTACGATTGTAGTAAGTGAATAACTTGCTCTATGACATTTTTTTGATCAAAGACCCAGAAACAAGATACTAGATCATCATTGTCTCTCTCAGTTCTGGTTATTTGTACTTGTTGATCATCAACACAATTTTAGCATTATTGTCTAATAAAAATTATGTTTTATTATTTTTTACGGCCTGTGCCCTCAAAATAAGTTTGAAATTCGGCAGTTACAGCAGCAAAACATTCATTAAATCATGAAGAGATGAGTGCACGCCTACTGACCAGGATCCAGGTCAAAAATGACTTTTTAACTTTATGAAAGCCCTTCTCTTCCATTTTTATTTATTTTCATTAATATTCATTATTCTTGGACGCTCCCATGCATTGCGCTTTGGGTTACGGGCTGTGAGTAGCATCGCGGCTTAGTTCTCATATGCGCATGCGCAGGTTGTCGTCCGGAGCCGCTATTCAATTGCATTGGAGTTTCTGAGACTCCTATACGCCGGCGCTGAAAGTTGTTTTGCGGCGCATGCGTAGTCCATCTTTGGAGACGCTGGAGAATGTTGTGGCGTGTCGGCTCCTTCCAGTGAGTTATCTCTAATGATTTTTTGATTTTCATCAAGCTTTACTTAAGTCACTTGTGTGTTCATTATATGATTATGATGTATTAGCGGTTTTACTGCCTTATGATACACTGCACATTTATATACACATTGTGATTTCACTTTTATGGATATGACAAAATGTTGTGATGGATTTAGCACAAACACTATGTATGTATTTAGGTAATTTAGACTATATATATTTTGTAATTACTTAATATTGTTTTATTGATTGATGTCACTTTTTCACTGTATATACCACCAGATGGCACTATTTGTGTATCTTGAAAAAAGCCCTGGTGTGTTGGGTCAATAAATTTTTCACCGTTTTGAAAGGCTGCTTTTTCGGATATTTTTGAAGTACTCAAAATAAGTTTGGCTGATACTGAACTGACATCCCCCTCATCTGCCAATCTTGCAAGCTTGTTAGAGTGTACCAGATCAGGACTAGCCTCCCTGAAACTTTTCCCTCTACCCTTCTCTCTAAGGGTATGTTCATAGGGGGTAATTTCGGTGCGCATTTCACCGCATATTTATGCTCTAATACGGGCGAGATGCACGCCGAAAATAGGGTAAGCCATAGTTCTCATAGCCGCGAGTAATATGTGTCAATGGGGCTGGCAGGCCGCCGCCACCCCTGCGCCGCAGTATATCGTGTGAACATACCCTGTCAGCCAGCTAGCTGCCTCATTTCGCTGCACCTCCAAGCTGCCATCCTCCCCAGCATCTATCCCAGCAAGTGCTTGCTCATTGAGCAACAGACCCGCATCCAAGTTTGCAATTGATCTCAGTGTTGCCACTTGCTCATTTAGATCTAGGATCTGGGCTTCTAAACGTGCAGTCTGCACACATCTCGCACAGCGGTATGCACCGTCAAATGGATGCTCAAGGATTGCATACACTGCACAGGATGTGCACTGGACGGCATTGTCAATCATGGAACTCTTGAGGATATTACAAAACTGAGAAAGAAACTAATAGTTCATGTTTATTCTCATGTGCCACAATATATGTGCATATTGACAAAGTATTAGTGCAATATACCAAAATAAAAATACTAAAATTGAAGATAAAAATGCATTATGTAGATAATTTTCTTTTACATACCGTAGTTTGTAAGGCTGAAAAAAAGACAGACGTCCATCCCACCCGGATCAGCCTATTTTCCTATAGTGTTAATTCAGAGGAAGGCAAAAGCCCCATGAGGTAGAAGCCTACTGTCCTCATTTTAGGGGAAAAAATTACTTTTGTTGACCACAAAGGTTGTACTATTTTTACATTACTTAAATGTGCCTGTACCAGCCAGTACTGTAGACAATTGCATTAGTACTACAGAGTGATCAAGCAATAACATGTTTACGTCCACTAGATAGCTGAAGAAGAAGGAAAAAAGGTTAAAAGAAAGTTTTTAAACATAAAAAGGTTAAAAAAAAAAACTTCCATTTAGCTCATGAAACTAATAAAAAAATAAACTGAATTGGTATAGGTGTGAATGCTGTATTTAAAAAAAGGATTACCTCAAATTCTTCTTTCGTTTTCATGAACTCTTTTTTCATAGAAATAAACTGTTGTTGAGTCTCAGCTTTTTCCAGAAGAACAGCATCTAATCTATCAGTAAGAGCCTAAAAGAAGCAAAGTAAGCGCATGATTGATTCTATGCACACAATCAGGATGTTGGGCTAGATGTTTTGCATTGGAATTTTTTTTCCAGGATTCAGCTCAAGTGTAAGTGTCACACTTGAAACAAACAAACGGAGAAGTTATTAACCATTCTGAGTAAGTATTTTGCAGTTAACTGGGTTTTCTTGCTACAAAGATCTTATTTGTAATAGGGGACAGTAAAAATAAGCACTTTTGCAATTGGTTTGCATTGCCTAAATTATTTAGTATAGCAGCTATGAGCTAATCTGTGTGTGTCTAGAGCCAATTCTGCAGCCTGGGGTCGGGCCACACGCCCTTTGCTGTGATTGGCTGACTGATATTTAGTTCAGCCTGCTGGGACACGCTCCCTGTGCTGTGACTGGCTGCCTGCACTCTGTGCTTACTCCCCTCTGAGCTGTGTAAAATTAAAGCTTTCTGTGCTTGCTGCTAGCTGTTTAATAAAAGCTGTGTGAGCTACTCTATGCTCATCTCCCAGCTCTATGTGAAGAGTCTGGGCAACTACTTAGTTTCTAGCTGCTAGATTCACTCTCTCTCCCCATATAACATTGCCTTATACACTCTACTCACCCCTGATAACAGAGGGGGGAAGCAGAGTGCACTTCTCACATTTGTGTCATCATTTCAGGCTGTATGCATAAATGTTTACACAAATACAGGTGTTCTAGTTAGAAGGAGCTTTTGGAGGGAGGTGAAAGCTCTGCAGACATGAGAACGGACCACTGCAGGAGGTCTGCAGAATGAGGACATCCTCTCCTTTCCACTGCACACACAGAATGATTAGGTCACCAGTCTTCAGTGAGGAAAAAGAAGCCTCCCAGGAGGAGAGACCCGCCCCTGGATTTGAAGCTGTAAGAGACAGAAGCAGCTGCGAAGAGTCTGCGAAAGCTTGTGATGAGAAAATCCCTTTAAGTCGCAAATTTTGCAAGTCATCTGCTTTTGAAACTTTTGAATGGGGCAAGAAAGTGACTGGAGATTAGCAAAAAGGGGCAGTGCCATTAACTCTATCAGTAGAATATTGCTAAAAACTGGAAATCCCCCCCAAAAAATCTATAAAAATTAATGAGTATGTCTATATCTGTTCAGTGGTCCTACTGGTGGTATACATGCACTGACTTATACTGAACTGTGTTGATCTGGCGCAGTTTTAACTAGTTGAAAGCTCCTAAGAAATCTGACACACATTTAAGACTGCTATTTTAAATGCTCAATAAATCTACCACTTAATTTATTTTCCCTTTTTTTGTATGAAAGGAAATATGGCTAAAGAAAACTGTACAACAGATTGTACATATACAGTTAAAACCAGAAGTTTACATACACTATATAAGAAGACACATATGCATGTTTTTCTCACTATCTGACATGAAATCAGAATAAACCTTACCCGTTTGAGGTCAATTAGGATTACCAAAAGTATTTATATTTGCCAAATGCCAGAATGAGAGAGAGAAAATTTTTAAGGAATTTTTATTACTTTCTGCAAAGTCAAAAGTTTACATACACTAGGATAACTATGCCTTTAAACAATTTGGGACAGCCCAAATGATGATGAGCTCATGTCTTCAGAAGCAACATCTGACAACATCTGAGATAGAGGCACAGCTGTGGATGTATTTTTTAAAGCCCACCAGAAACACACTGCTTCTGTTTGTAACATCATGGGAAAGTCTAAAGAAATCAGCGAAGATATCAGAAAGAGAATTATGGACTTGCACTCCAGATACCTCAAGGTGCCTCATTCATCTGTACAAAAAATGATATGCAAGTACAAACAAGATCGGAATGTCCAACCATCATACTGCTCAGGAAGGATACGGATTCCGTGTCTCAGAGATTAACGTGCTTTGGTCCGACATGTGCATATCAAACCAAGAACAAAAGCAAAAGACCTTTTGTTTTGAAGATGTCGGCAGAAGCTGGTAAGACTGTGTCATTATCCACAATGAAACGAGTACTGTATCAACATGGATTGAAAGACCACTCTGCCAGGAAGAAGTTATTACTCCAAAAGAAACATATAAAAGCCAGATTAATGTTTGCAAATGCACACAGGAACAAAGACCTATATTTTTGGAGACATGACCTGTGGTCTGACGAAACTAAAATTGAATTGTTTGGCCATAATGACCACCGTTATGTTTGGAGTTAAAAAGGAGAAGCTGGGAAACTTAAGAATACCATTCCAACTGTTAAACACGGAAGTGACAGCATCATGTTATGCTGTGACTGGTGCACTTCACAGAATAGATGGCATCATGAGGAAAGAAGATTATGTGGGAATAGTAAAGCAACATCTCAAGACATCAGCCAGGAAGTTAAAGCTTGGGCTATAATGGGTCTTCCGAATGGACTATGAACCGAAGCATACTGCCAAACTGGTTACACAATGGCTTAAGGATAACGAAGTCAATGTTTTGGAGTGGCCACCACAAAGCCCTGATCTCAATCCTATTGAAAATTTCTCGACAAAGCTGAAAAGGCCAAACGTCCCACCAACTATTGTGAGAAGCTTGTGGAAGGATATCCAAAATGTTTGGCCCAAGTCATACAGTTTAAGGGCAATGCTACCAAATACTGATGAAATGCATGTAAACTTTTGACTTTGCATAAAGTAATAAAAATGCCTTACATTTTCTCTCATTATTCTGGCATTTGGCAAATTAAATAATTTTGAAACTCCTAATTGACCTAAAATGGGTAAGGTTGATTCTGATTTCATGTCAGATAGTGAGAAAAACATGCATATGTGTCTTTTTATATAGTGTACACTACTGTTCAAAAGTTTGGGGTCACTTAGAAATTTCCTTATTTTTGAAAGAAAAGCACAGTTTTTCTCAATGAAGCTCACATTAAATGAATCAGAAATACACTGTTATACATTATTAATGTGGTAAATGACTATTCCAGCTGCAAACGTCTGGTTGTTAATGCAATATCTACGTAGGTGTATAGGGGGCCCATTTCCAACACACATCACTCCAGTGTTCGAATGGTACATTGTGTTTGCTAACTTTGTAAGAAAGCTATTAGATATTTTGAAAATCCTTGTGCAAGTATGTTAGCACAGCTGAAAACAGTTTTGCTGATTAGAGAAGCTAAAAAACTGACCTTCCTTTGAGCTGGTTGAGAATCTGGGGCATTACATTTGTTGGTTCGACTAAACTCGCAAAATTTCCCGAAAAAGAGAACATTCATGTGAAACATGACAGACTATTCTTGTGCTGATAGATGAAGGATATTTCCTTCTGGAAATTGCCAAGAAACTGAAGATTTCCTACAACGGTGTGTACTACTCCCTTCAGAGTAGAGCACAAACAGGCTCTAACAAGAGTAGAAAGAGTAGTGTGAGGCCAAGCTTCAAAACTGAGAAACTAGACATGTACTTGATATTGTCTAGTTTGGGAAATCGACGCCTCACAGGTCCTCAACTGGCAGCGTCATTAAATAGTACCTGCAAAACACCAGTGTCAGCGTGTATAGTGAGGAGGCGACTCCGGGATGCTGGCCGTCAAGGCAGGGTGGCAAAGAAAAAGCCATATCTGCGACTGGCTAATAAAAGGAAAAGATTAATATGGGCAAAAGAACACAGACATTGGACAAAGGAAGATTGGAAAAAAGTGTTATGGACAGACGAATCGAAGTTTGAGGTGTTTGGATCACACAGAAGAACATTTGTGAGACGCAGAACAACTGAAAAGATGCTGAAGAGTGCCTGGCGCCATCTGTCAAGCATGGTGGAGGTAATGTGATGGTCTAGGGTTAATTTGGTGCTAGTAAAGTGGGAGATTTGTACAAGGTAAAAGGGGTTTTGAATAAGGAAGGCTATCGCTCCATTTTGCAACGCCATGCCATACCCTGCGGTGGGCGCTTGATTGCAGCCAATTTCATCCTGCAACAGGACAATGACCCAAAGCACACCTCCAAATTATGCAAGAACTATTTAGGGAAGAAGCAGGCAGCTGGTATTCTATCTGTAATGGAGTGGCCAGCGCAGTTACTAGATCTCAACCCCATTGAGCTGTTGTGGGAGCAGCTTGACCGTATGGTACGCAAAAAGTGCCCATCAAGCCAATCCAACTTGTGAGAGGGGCTTCTGGAAGCATGGGGTGAAAGTTCTCCCGATTACCTCAGCAAATCAACAGCTAGAATGCCAGAGGTCTGCAATGCTGGAATTTCAAATAAAAATCATTATTTCTAAGCTTGTCAATGTCTGGACTATATTTCTATTCATTTTGCAACTCATTTGATAAATAAAAACATGAGTTTTCAGGGAAAAACACAAAATTGTCTGGGTGAACCCAAACTTTTGAACAGTAGTGTATGTAAACTGGTTTCAACTGTACTTACAGTAAATACAGTGCCACACTTAGGCTATGTTCACACGGCTTATTTCGGGGCGTATTTTCGGACGTAGTTACGTCCGCAAATAAGTCCGGAAATACGGGTCGAAGACGTGTCACAAAGTGTGGCACGTATTTCGCGTGGGAATACATTTTCCCCCTTCTTTTTCTATGGGGATTTATGTTGCAAAATACGCTTCAATAAGTGACAGGGGACTTAATTTTACGAGCGTATTTACAGACGTATTTACGCCTGCAAATACGTTGCGAAAATACGCCTCGTGTGAACGACGAGGCGTATATTACAGTGGAATCAATGCTAATCTAATTGTTCATTATTTGAAACGTATTTCGGGAGTATTTGCGGACGTAATTACGTCCGTAAATACGCCCTGAAATAAGCCGTGTGAACATAGCCTTATAAAACTAACTTTCACTTATAGGCCATGTTCACACGGCTTAAAATGGGCCGTATTTCGGTCCGTAATTACGTGCCGGAGTGCGCAAATTACGGGCTGAAAACAGCCCAGTCATACGGGAATCCACAGTTTCATTTGAGAACTATGGATTACGTCTCCTCTCCCTGCTCGGCGAATCCGCCGGGCGGGGAGATAAGCGACATGTGAATTACTAGCGCCGTATACGCCTTAGGCTATGTTCACACGGCTTAACTGCGGGACGTAATTACGCCGTGTGGACGGGGGCAGGAGCGGAGGAGTGAGCGGGGCGCCGGCACTTCGCCGGCCCATAGACTTGTATTACCAGCGGCGCGTATACGCCGCTAGTAATTCACATGACGCTTATCTCCCCCCTCGGCGTATTAGACGAGAAGGGAGAGGAGTCGAAATCCATAGTTCTCTATGAGAACTGTGGATTACCGTAAAGACTGGGCCGTTTACAGCCCGTAATTTGCGCGTCATTACGGACCGACATACGGCCCATTTTAAGCCGTGTGAACATGGCCTTAAGAAAGCTCATCATCATCATTACAGTGGTTAAGCTCGACAGTTGTACCCCCTTCTAAGCAGTGATGTTATGGAAAAAGCACTCAGCTAATCAGTAACTGCAGCAGTCACTAGCCAATCACAATGCCTGTTGTATAAAGAGACTCACTGCCAGCAACATAAGTGCATGAACAGCACGGGTTACAGAGGTATGTCTTTTTTCCCTTTTTTACTTAACTTTAGCACATTTTAAATTTTTAAACTGGAAAACTATTTTAAAAGAGGTTTTATCATCTCATACATTATATTGAAGATATATAAATGAAAAATGCCATTTATGTGAGATAGGGGCCGGTCCTATCTCTAAGGCCAAACACCAATCTTGAGAATGGGCCACTGAAACTCCCGAATTAGAATGAAAAAGTTCCCTTGCACTGGTGCGGATGCAACCTGTTGTCTGTACTTAAAACTCCCATTGAAATAAATGCAGAGTATCTGTGCAAGCATGGCCACTCCTCATTTCTAAGCTGGGAGTTTCAGGGGCCCATTGTCGAGATAGGTGCGGGTCCTATCTCTCATGTTGATGGAATATCCTATCTATATGCCATCAATGTAGAATTATATAACCTCTTTAAAGCACAGATAACAAATACAACTTTTCCCAAGAAGACAATCTAGTGAGCCAAGTAGCCACCAGGTCATCCCAACATATAACAAGAGTCATTTGAGCTGGTCATATGTCTTTGCATTACCAAAGGTTCATAAAAACATGGAACCTTGCGTGCGAACTTCAGCATCTAAGGGGTTAAACAGGTGAGAAAGAGGTGTTCCAGCTACACTCTAAATTACCATAACATATATGTGCAACATGGTGATCCAAGAGCCTGTCCCCCATGATATATGTGCCATTTAGCAAGAAGAATTGAACAGGACCAATCAGGTTTTTTATTCATTTAATTATTTAGTTTTAGTTGGGTAGATTAGTCCCTATTCCATTCTAACTAGTAAAAAAAAAACCTGACAGCAAAGAGGCAATAACAAAGCAAAAACCCTTTCCAATGCAAAAAGAAGAAACGCTTCTAAATCTATTCATTTTTGTCTGGAATGTTCCATGATCCATAATGTAATTCAAATACCTGTACAACATCATCTGCTCCTCCTGTAATTGGTTTGGATTTTAATTCTTCTACTTCTTTTTCTAAATCTGCAAATTAGAAACCATAGCAAAAACAAGTTAGACTGCGATAAAAGAATTTCCAGGGGCCTCAGAAGTGGCTCTTAGGGTAAGTTCACACGGCGTATTGTGGCATGCACAGGTAAGCGCCGCAACAAGCCTGGTGTTGAAATTATGCGCTGGCCAGCACGTACTTTCAACAGCGCAAGAGCCCTGCCTCCTATTCAGCTTTGTATTCCCCAGCACAGTATGTGCCAGGAAATACGTTCGTTTTACTCGATTTTACCATATTTGTGAGGGGTACTACGGCGCAATTACACGCCGAAGTACACCCCACAAATACGCTGTGAGAAAGGTTACATATTACATTCAATGTTCTAATGCCTCATTTTAGAGGAGAGGTGGTCTCATACCGGTAGATTCTCAAAATGTTATTGCATAGTCATGTTCAGCTGTTTCCATAACTCCCAATTGCTATGATGAAATGTGATTGTGTATATCTGGCCATCTCTCCCTGGCAAATGGAGCACAAGAGATCTGTGGTAGTTTTACCAGCAGACTTTCACCAATTAAACACTTAGGCTATGTCCACACGGCTTATTTGCAGGGCGTAATTACCTCACCGGCCCATAGACTTTCATTACTAGCGGCGTGTTTACGCCGCTGGTAATACACATGTCACTTATCTCCCCCCGCGGCGGATTCGCCGAGCAGGGAGAGGAGACGTAATCCATAGTTCTCTATGAGAACTGTGGATTACCGTAATGACTGGGACATATTCCAGCCGTAATGCGCGCACTACGGACTGAATTACAGACTGAAATACGTCCCATTTTAAGCCGTGTGAACATGGCCTTACAGTACTATTATTATTACTACTACTACAGAGCTGGTCTACAAAAAAAACAATATTTTAAGGGGGTTTTCCACCTTGATTTTTTTTTTAATTTTTTTTTATTTTTATCCTACCAGTGCCCATTTAGGGATACATATCATACTCTGCCCTTGCCTCGGATTCAGCACTGGATCATTCTCACGCTCCACAGGTCTTCTGTTTTCTTCCTGCTTCTTTCAAACAAGACATCACCGCTGTAGCCACATGCAACTGCCTGCCTTCATTATTCGGACAACTCACTTCTGAACGATAACATCACGCAGTGGCGTGTGATGGCTGCAGTGGTGATAAAGCAAGAAGAAAACATAAAACCAGCGAAGAGTGAGACTGGTGCACTGCTCCCACAGATCCAAGGTCAGGGGAGAGGTGAGTATAACAGTTTTTTTTTTCCCATTTTAAATGAGCACCAATATGATAAAAATAAAAATTCAGTGGACAACCCCTTTAGTTAACAATAAATTGACCACAAACTTCCCCTCATCTGGGATACCCAGGAAGCAGCGTGGTAACATAAGGTTGATTTTCCTGCAGATTCGATAAATGAATCACTGTGCAGGGCCCATTCAAATCAATGGCTTGTCTATATAATGTAGAGCAGATAGTCATTCCAAGTCGGTAAGAGAGAAACAGCTCTTGTAACTGCTCTCCATTCTGGCCAGGAAATGAGAGTTATAAACCGAGGATCCACCCCAATCAACTGAGAATTAACTACTAGGGTGCATGAAAAGATTTTTTATTCTGGCGTCTGAAGTGGATATATTTTACTATGCAGAGAGTGCACAGCTTCATGCACACACTATGCGGACATCCATCTGCAAACATAGATTGTTTGAGGTTTCATAGATCAGTAAATTGCCATGTGACAACAAGCGGTATATATACACAGGCAAACAGTATGTGGCAGAGCGGACCCACAGTACAGTACAAAGATGAAAGAGATGAGCCAGGAGAGTCAGGGTTTGATGGCTGCTTGGGGGACCTGGGCTGGCAGCTGCCCATCACTAACTCACAATCTAAATGAAATGAAACATGGTAAGGATTTGGACCTTAAAGCAAAGAGCAACATTTTTCCCTGCTGCATTCTATAGGAGAAATGAAATCCTCCAGTTCCACTGTGTACTGTCACATATTTTACTCTGAATGATATAAGGTGTCTCTACCCTATGTCAATTTTATGTTCCTCCTTAGCTCTAGGCATAGTCTCTGTAAACAGATGGGATCATCCTTGTTCCGAAAGGTTTTACTGAAAGATCAAATTGCATTTGTGTCACAAACAATTAACTTTTTCACTTTAGAAGTAAAGGAAAGCACAAGATACATTATCTAGGTGTTTACGGTAGTCCCCAGCAACGTATAAGGAAGCAAAAAATAAAAATAAAAAATCTTTGTTAAGTGTGATAAGAAGGAAACAAAAAAAAAAAACCTGCAGGATGTTTTGGGTTTCATTTACATGAAGTTCATTTTATGGAACAAATTATTTTAACTTTATTCTGCGAATCAATACGACTTCAGGGATACCAAGTGTCTTAAAAAAAAAAAAAGAAGTGTTTTACCTTTTTTTAATCTTTTTATCATAGATTTTTAGTTCCCATGGGATAAATTGACCAAAGAGGGCGCGATTGCTTAATGGCAAACTAGTGCACTCCTACTACACCCTGGCAGAGAAATAAAATGGCCGGCCTGGGGTGCCTTCATTAGTTCCCCAGCTGAGAAAACAACTAATCACATTGCAGAGGTGCCATTCAGATACTAAAAGGCATTGTCCCCATCTTGCTAAGGACCTAGATGCAAAAGTTGTGCTGACTGCAGCATCTAAGCAGTTAAACAGCTGCAACTGCTGAATCTAGGCACTTATTCAAGAGGGGGACGTCCCCTCCATCACCAGTGCAAAGCACTCTGAAACCCACTGCATACAGGCTCCCAAAAAATGATGTTCACGTATGTCAAATGTTCAGGAGGCTCATGCTGCCTGAACCAGGGCTCACTGGTTATAAACAGCTACACCCTTGGGCATTTTAGAAAAAAGAACTAGTTTTAAAATGAGCTGGGGCACAGGGTGAAGTGCCATCTGGGTGGTCTCAGACAGCTTCTCTCTGCCAAGCTTAGCCTGATTCACAAGTCTCTCCCTATTTCTGTCCTGAGAGAGATTTCTCATTCAGGACAATCTGGGTAGCAAGAAGCTGGCAGGGATCCAGCAGATGGCACTTAATTTGGCACCACAGTGCATTTCTAGACTATGTTTTTTAGAATTTTGGAGTAGACCATTTCTACTGTCTGTAGTTCAGGCAGCAATCAATCACCTCACAGACTCCTGTTATTGAGATACTGCCCAAAAACAGAAGGCGCTTCTACGAGGGGGACCACAGTGTACAATATAACAATTATTTCCCTCGCCCACTGCTTTATTGTGATGTCAGTATGACATCCTGATCCTGCTAATGGCACTATATGCAGGCATGTGTAGTGCCATTAAACCCAGCACGTAAGTTAATGGGCATCTGGAAGAGGAACCATGCCATTAGCCTTTTTATTTAGTTGATGTGGGTAGGCAGGGGTTAACATGAATTACTTACAAATTATAGGCAAATATACTGTTATGAAGATTAAGCAGAATGTAAGTTATTAAGCAGGTCAAATACCCTACTCATGCAGTCCAGCTTTGTCATCATCATTACTAGGTTACTCGCAATTTGGATTGAGATTTACTTCATGTCTAATAATGTTCGGCTTAAACATGAATGTCTGCTTTGTATACCCGTTTCCAGGTCCTCCAGCCATAGCCGAGGTGATACTACTTCCAGAGGAAATGCTCGCAGCAGGACATTACACAGCGGCCATTGAAATCAATGGCTGCCTGTGTCATGCTCTTTGCATTAGCTACACCAATTACTTCCATATTTTCCAATAGCGTGGAATGTAAGTCTGGTATGTAATAGTAATGATAATTCCCTGCTGCCCAGCAAATCCACTAGCTGTGTGCTCTGCCAAATGCATAATTCTGGATTCTCTACAAAGGTTAATACCTCAAATCTCTTTTATGCTAAATCTGTACCTGTGCATCTTGACTTTACTTTCTGAATAACCATCATCTGTTTCTTTGCAAACTTGATGAGATCTTCTTTGGGCAGGGAGTCCAGCTTAAAAAAAAACCTTATATGAAACATCTCTGTTGGCAGTGAACATATATACTATCATCCATAGCAGTGCAAATAATTATTCAAGGACAATGATATGTATGCAATGGTCAAAATAACACATATACAATCAATAAAATAAAATATGTATAAAATTATCAATATATATATATATATATATATATACATACATATATATAAACAGTTAATACAATGATATGTACACAATCGTCAAAATAATATGCATATACTCACTAATAGAATATGTATACCATCATCACAATTACTAGGCTTTTCTTTGTTCACAGTACCCAGAGGATGGTGTGTAGATTTATATCCACTACATCCAAATTGGGGAAGGAGAAGGTCCAATGTTACCCTAATAAGACCTTGTTGTGTCCTGCCTAAGCAGTGCGGTTGTCGCTGCGAAAAGAGCGTCCCCATCCTACAGAGGCTCTCCCTGTAATGCTCTAGTTAGTATAGGACCAAAATCGTACAGAGGTGCTCAAATGAGACATAGCCTACCTCTGTATGATTTTGGTCCTATTCCAACTAGGGCATTATAGTGAGAGCCTCTGTCAGATGGGAACGCCCTTTTCGGGGCGACAACCCCGCCAGTTAGGCAGTACACAACAAGGTCTTATTAGGGTGTCATTAGACCATCTCTTTTCCCAATTTGGATGTAGAGGATTTATTGAAGAGTGGCTATCAATCTACGCACCATCCCATGGGTACTGTGAGTAAAAGAAAGCCTACTAATTTTTTGGTGGTCTCTATATACCCTGAAGTGACTGCCATTATCTCAGACTAATTGTGGCTACTAAGTATATTAAAATTTTATATCACTATTCATCTGTTTTTTCTAAAGGTAAAAAGCTCTCTTATCTAATGAGATAACAGACAACCATCCGGTATGCAGGTTACCATAGACACCTGTGTGCACTAGGAGAGCTGATGCAGTGGGGCAGATTTATCAATAGTGTCTTACTTTTAGACAGTGTAAAGTTAGACTAGACAGTCTTACAATGCGCCACATTGATCATAGTGTTGATAAATCTGCACTATATTAGAACTGTCTAGTCTAAGAATTTACCAGCTTTAATTTGGCTTCCCTTTACGCCAGAAACGGTGACCAAATTCTGTTGCATTTAAACCACGCCCCCTTTCCACAAACCACACCCTTTTTGTTTTACAAAATCACATCCCTTTGTCAGACGCGGCAAAGAAGCGTCTGAAACTGTCTAAAACACATAATAAATGTTGCGAAAAGCTGGTTTTTGGTGCTAATTGAGCTAGAATTCTGGTGCAACTGCCTTGATAAATCTGCCCCAATGTCTCTTATCTCATGACTAAAGTAAAATCGATTCACCAATGTATTTAGAAAAAGTCTTCATTTACCGCTCCCTTTTTGTTGAATGCCAATATTTGTAATAAGAAAACCCCTTTAAAGCGGTGTTCCTACCATAGACTTTGATGTTATATTGATAGGATAGAGAACCTAGCTGTTTTTTTCATGGTAAAATGTACAATACAGCCCAAACACCTTCTTACAGGAAGTAAAAAAATAAGAATGCGAGTCCGTGATAATTGTAGTACAAAATGAAGGTCACACATTCCAGCAATACACGCATTGGTAACAATGACATATATGTATATACCTTGGACTTCCCTCCTCCAGGGGTGGCCGGTGAGGAGCCGACATCTTGTCCTGTGTCCTAAAGAAGTAACCACAGTACAGCTTATCAATTAAACCGAGGCTGATGCATATCACTGGATATTACAAAATAGAGACAGAAAGCTGCTGGATTTGCCTCTAACATCTGTTTTAGTACAATGGCTCTTCACACGTGTACACGATCCTGAAATTAAAGGGCACATCTACCGCTACATACAGGGGTTGCTGAGAAAAGGCTTGGTCCACACACTCTATTCCAAACAATGCTAAGCAGCCATTTCCCTTCGTATATACTCACCGTCTCAATGTGAAGCATTGGCTGTGTGTTGCCCCTCTCCCACAATCACCCTGCATTCCCTTCTGTGCACTAGGAAAACCTCACCAACCTGTCTCCCTGAATCTATTAGCGGAGGATATAGACTGTGGTAACAGTGCTTCTGATGTAAGTGGCAACAGCAATGGGGAGCAGGCGTTAAGCCTTATTTATCAAAACTAAGACTGAGATGCCCCAATCAGAGCACAACTTTCATTTTTCCAAAGCAGGTTAAAAAAATGAAAGCTGATCGCTTATTGGTGGTTACGGTTTTGATAAGTTTTGGATAAATTTACCGCTTTGTACACTGCTAGTAAAACACTCAAAGCAGCATTCACAGTTCTGCAGCCTCAAGACCTGCAATCCCCCCAGCAATCACTGCTGATTTGTCAGTTTAGAGCGGGGTGCCCAACATTTTCTGGTCCAAGGGCCACACTGTCACAATGGACCTCTCCCAGGGACCGCAGTAAATCTTACATGGGGTATTCCACACCTCAGACCTTTATTTCAAATACCTAAAAATGGCCAAGAGGTCTTGGTTTCACTTTAGGGACTGCCAGAGATCAGAATGGGTGGTCCCCTCCTTGGTAGAGGATGAGGCCGGCCACTATTTTTCATTATAGTGTTTGGGGGTTACAGAAGTGGCCGCTTCACAACTATAAACTAGATAGATATATATATATATATATATATATATATATATATATTTATATATATATATATATATAATATATTATATATATATATATTATATAATGGATCGAGTCAAGCAGAGCGTTCTCTACAAGGATCCCCTGAAGGGTGGGAAAGGCATCCCGGATATCCCCACCCTGCTGAGGCTTTCTTTTGTTTGCGATTGCATCCGCCGCACCATCGTCCAGAAGAGCGGCTCTGCGGGCAGATCCGTTTCCCGCCTTTTTCCTCCTACTCCTTTGGCGTGGCCTGGGGTGGGATCAGTGGATAGCTCCTTCCCTAACAACTGGGAGATGCCTTGGTTCTATTTGGACGTCACCCGTTCTATGTGGAAATCCAAGGTAATCCACAAGCTCATCAGAGCCAAAGACGAGCTGGAGCTGGTCCCCAGGTATCCGGGCGACACGGCTCTCATCGCTTGGAAACTTGTTTCTTCTTGCAGGATCACCAACGAACACAAGGACATGTCGTGGATGGCCATCCAGGGGGGACAGCCCATAAGGTCCTTCATGCATGCTCGCAACCTGTGTAAAACGTGGTATTGCCCACGGTGTCCTTTTGTGGAGGAGACCGCACTCCATCTGTTCTGGGAATGCCCCTTTGCTCAGCGTTTGTTGGATTCCCTTACTCACGAACTAAAAGACTCTGTACCCAGAAAAAATTGAACGCACACGTCCGTGCTTTATGGGTTCTTTCCTGGGGTACACACAGTTGCGGCCATCCAGGAGGCCTGGCGCCTTATGAACTGTTTTAAGGACGCTCTATAGATCTCCAGGAACCGCCTAACATTACACAGAGAGAAGATGTCGGTGCAAGATTGTCGGCGGCTGATTCACAGCCAGCTCAGAGACTATTACAGCCTGGATGATCTGCAGGGAGACGACGATCTTTAATGCTTATTTGCTTTGTTGCTTATTTGCTTAATAATTGTCCTTTCCCATAACCCTCTTCCCTCTCGTGTCTACTGTGCATATCATTTTAATAAAGCTTCGGGCCTTTGTGTATAAAACCCCTCCCCCCCGCATATTTTGCCCCCCAAATTTCCCCCCCTTCCCTTTTCCCACACAGGTCTAAAGCTAGTTACAGTAGTTAAACGTTTTACAGTAGAAATATGTTCATAGATAATAGTGTACTATTGCTGCTGGTACTAATATAGATATATGATTAGCATGGGATTTACATAAGTCCCTAGTGGGAGGAATATTGAATTGACTGTATGTATACTTTATTGTGTGAATGTAATTTATTCCCGAGCTGCGTCTCGTGGCTGTGTGTATGTATTAGACGATTTGGTTGTCAATAAACTTTTATTCAATCCAAAAAAATAAATAAATAAAAATTATATATATATATAATATATACTATATATAAAATATTATATATATTTATATATATTTATAAATAAAACCGCAGGTCCCGATATGGGAAAGCTTGGGATCGGCCCACTTCGTAAAGATATTAAATCCCCCGCGGGTAGTAAAATAAACGTAGCCTTTATTATTAAAAACACAATGGATCTTACCCCCGTGTTTATTAAAAATCTAAGACAAAGTACTTGACGCGTTTCACGCAGAATACCCACGCTTCCTCAGAAGTATGATACTTTGTCTTACGGTGGTAAGAATCCATTGTGTTTTTAATAATAAAGGCTACGTTTATTTTACTACCCGCGGGATTGATATCTTTACTTAGTGCGCCCGGATCCAAGCTTTCCCATATCGGGACCTGCTGTTTTTTTCTATACCTTCCAAGTGCGGCAAGCATTTGAGTCTTTTTTGGACAAGTGATCCTGGCAGCCGTGGTAAGGGCAACGGCCAACAACAGCCCTGCAAGCTTTAAAGAGAGTTGTGCCTTTTACATTGCACAACCTCCGAGGTGAGCACACCTTTACGTGTTTTTACTGCATATTATATATATACGTTTTACACTATTGTGCGCCCCTCCTTTTTTCTCTCTTTTTTATATATATATACTATATATATATATATATATAATATAATATATATATATATATATAATATATATATATATATATATATATATATAGACATCAGAGAAGAGGAGATAAGTTGGGGGTTGGATATATATATATATATAGCCAACCCCCCAACTTATCTCCTCTTCTCTGGTGTCTCTACCTACCAGATATTTTCATGATAGATCTTGTGGATATGTCATGATTGTGTCAGAAATAAAATCCAGATATAATACAGATTTTACTAGATTGCTCATTTAGGTTGCTTAACATGCACATAAATTCCTACAGTGCCAGCCACACCGGGCCCACTACAACAGTGCCAGCCACACCGGGCCCGCCAGTACAGGGCCATCCAAAAAAATACCAGCCATAACGGTGCCATCAGTCTAATGCAACTGTCAAAAGATGAATATTTTTATCTGTAGAGGATAGACAGGTTTGTCTCCTGATGGCTGCACAGAGGCGCACTGGAGGCCGCATGTTGTGCACCCCTGGTTTAGAGCTTGCATTATAAAGTGTCATCTATATACCAGACACTGTACAGTAATCGGATATTGGAAAAGTGAATTGCTCAACTGTACACAGTTGTCCAATGATGAAAAAGTATGGTCTAAATAATACCTCTCCTAAAATTAGGCACTTTGTGATGTACTCCATTCTGTTGGCTTCCTGAAGTTCTATATCAGCTATTTGATGACAGGAAGCCCAGTAATTCTGTGGCTTTACACACAGGAAACTGCTCTGTGTGGAGTTCAGGAGATCGGGTCACCAGAGGGTTATGGCTTTTTTAAGGCAGCTCTTAAAGACAGACCCCTTTAGTGCTCACAAGGCTTTCAACATGAGCTGTGTATGGAGGCTGAAGTCGGGAGGGTGGAAGACAGAAAGCAAAGGATCCTGGGCTGTTTAGTTTTACAGGGCAAAAGGAAAGGAACAGCATTCAAACAGAAAATGCTGCTGCTCAGTTGCAGAGAAGGGAGGTTACATACAACACAGGTTAGCACAGAAAACGTCACAGGCAGGTGAATGAACACTCTGGATAGTGAACAGCCCCTCTAACACTATGTATGACTACATGACTATTGCCTGTTTCCAATGACAATCAGCAGAATTGTTGAGGTAGTACTAGGATACATTACATTACAGAACATAGGAGCCATCACTGCATCACATGAGGTACAGCTGTCAGTATTGAGGGAAAAAGCCTTGTGTGCCCATTGTGTGACATTGTATGGTGAGTGTGGAAAGACCATTGTATGGTGAGAATACTGTATCCTGAGGCCACTGTAACTTGAGAGAGCACTGTATAGGATAGTCATTATTAGAGGACAGATAAGATGAGCAAGTAGTGCTGAGTAGTATACATGATGTAGGTTTACAAGACTATGTTCACATCTACCCTATGGTCAGAACACTAGATACCTGGTAGAGTACTTGCAGACGACAAGTAAAATTTACCTGTCAGATTTTACCATTAAAACACCACATCAGACGACGCGTTTTCAGCGAGTATGTGGAAATTTCAGGTTGGTTTATTTCACATCAGAAATCAAGTCCCATTCATGTGTTTGTGGTTTTGGATGCGGATCCGACACAGACTATTTTGGACACGTTTTTGTTGCTGAATCCGATAGAAGAACGAATATGTTCTAAGATTTTTTTAGTCTAAAAAACCAACCAACGAAATATGCGTTGTATGAAGTACAACACGTATTCTCTATTCAGGTCAATAGGGATGGTTTTACTTTCGGTTCTAGACAAGTATTTTGGATTCCGACTTTAATTACTCATCGTGTGAACGAGCCCTTAGACTGGTTTTACGGAGGATGCTGAATGGAATGTCATTGTGAACACAGCCTTAGACAGACAAGCTCAGCATTAAGTAATTAGGATTAGATTTCTAGGACATTTGTTAGATGGCAGGGATGTGGTGCTGTGTACTCAGAGTATCACACATGATAAGCTGTCCTATAAAACAAAGAAGAAGAAAAAACGGGCGCTCCTAGTGCAGATCATCCGGAATAAAAGTGTATCCGTTGGTCAGTATCCCACTAACCTGATTCTGTTGCGCAATGTTGGAGGCGCAACTCTCCCAAAGCTTATAGATAGGTCAGTCACAGCAGCCCCCAAGGACACATGATAAGCTTATATAGGATACCTTCTCTCACACCCCTCCTTTGAGGTGCACTTCACCCGCATCCACTTCCTCTCCAACTTTCAAGTGGCGGTTGTCTACTGCCAGCTAGGTCCCGTTACCGACTTCCTCGACCAATCCGCTTTCTGGCTTCTCCACTTTCTTGCCACTGACATCCCCACTATCATCATGGGGGATCTCAACGTCCCTATTGATACTTCCCGCTCCACTGCCAACAAACTTCTATCGCTCTCCTCTTCCTTTGGTTTCACAGTGGACCTCTGGAGCCTCTTACAAAGAGGGACACACACTGGACCTCATCTTCACCCGCCTCTGCCCCTTATCTAACATCTCAAACCTCTCTTCATTTCTGACCCCAACCTGCTTAACCTCCTACACCCCACTTCCCCTTCTGTCTCAAATCTCATGCACCCCTGCAGGAACCTGCACGGCCTCAACCCTCACACTTTCTCTGACTCTCTTACACCTCTTTCTACTATATCCTCGTTTGATGACCCAGATGCAACCACCATTTCTACAACACAATCACCTCCACTCTTGACTCAGTCGCCCCTCTCACACACAACAGAACCTACAAAATCAGACAACCCTGGCACACAGACTCCACCAAACAGCTGAGGCGAGCTTCTAGAATTGCTGAACGCCGCTCCACTGAGGACCTCGCCTCATACAAACAATCACTCCTAAAATTCAAGTCTGCTATCACCTCTGCAAACAGGATTACTTTACTACTGTCATATTGTACCTGTCTCACAAGCCTTGACAACTATTCAACACCTTCAACTCTCTCCTCTGTCAACCGGTCTAATCCTCCCTCATCAGGTCCATACAGAAAAGTGGCTCTATCAAGTGAGAAAACGCGTAGTCCTGTTTCTATGTACAAATAAACTGTTCCTTCTCTATGTAATGCCCTCTTTTCCGCTTAATCACAAAGTATGTAAGCTGCGATTTATACTAGATTTCTGATATCTTCCTAATACTCGGCAATGTTTGGAGCCAAGAAAAAAAAAGGAGCCGCTCTGTATTATCTACACGCTCGGGGAGGGTTACACCTCCAACACTGAACCATAATCAGGTTAGTAGGATCCTAACGTCCAGACGATCTACACTAGGAGCGCCCCGATTTCCTTTCATTTTGAGTCTTTTACTGCAGAGGATAGCTAGATACACCACCTCAGCCCTTCGGATGTTAAACTTTTAAAACAGAGGTGGGTGCTGTGTATCACACCTCAAGCTTGGATACACCCAGCTATTCACACACTAAAGGCGGGGGAAAGGTGCAGTGGGCTTTTCCTGATTTACAGGGTTTGATACACCACATCAGCCCTTATTTGATGTTACCCGTTACAGGACAGAGGTGTGGTGCTGTGTATCACACCTCATAAGCTTGGATACACCCCAGCTATCCCCCACACTATAAAAGGGCAGGGACTGGTGCAGGGATTTCCTAGTTACGGGCTTAGATACACCACCTCAGCCCTTCTGTGATGTTACCCGTTACAGGACAGAGGTGTGGTGCTGTGTATCACACCTCATAAGCTTGGATACACCCCAGCTATCACACACTATAAGGCAGGGACATGGTGCAGTGGACTTTCTGATGTACGGGCTTAGATACACCACTACCCCTTCTGTAGTTCCCCTTTTACAGACAGAGGTTGGTGCTGTGTATCACACCTCATAATTTGGTACACCCCAGCTATCACCACTATAAGGCAGGACAGGGGTGCAGGGGACTTTCCTGAGTGTACAGGCTTAGATACCCCCCTAGCCCTTCTTGAGGTTCCCCCGTTACGGGAAAAGAGGTGTGGCGTGTATCACACCTCATAAGCTTGGATACACCCCAGCTATCACACACTATAAGGCAGGGACATGGTGCAGTGGACTTTCCTGAGTGTACAGGCTTAGATACACCAGCTCAGCCCTTCTGTGATGTTACCCGTTACAGGACAGAGGTGTGGTGCTGTGTATCACACCTCATAAGTTTGGGATACACCCAGCATACACCTAAAAGGCGGGGACGGGTGCAGTGGACTTTCCTGAGTGTACAGGCTTAGATACACCACCTCAGCCCTTCTGTGATGTTACCCGTTACAGGACAGAGGTGTGGTGCTGTGTATCACACCTCATAAGCTTGGATACACCCCAGCTATCACACACTATAAGGCAGGGACATGGTGCAGTGGACTTTCCTGAGTGTACGGGTTAGATACCCCACCTAGCCCCTTCTGTGAGTTACCCTTACAGACAAGGTGGGTCTGTGTATCACACCTCATAACTTGGATACACCCCAGCTAACCACAAAAGGGCGGGACATGTGCAGTGGTTTTTCCCTGAGTGTACAGCTTAGATACACCAGTCAGCCCTTCTTGAGTTACAAAATTTCAGGACAGGGGTGTGGTGCGTGTATCACACCTCATAATTTGGGTACACCCCAGCTAACACACATATAGGGGGGGAAATGGTGCAGGGGATTTTTCCGAGTGTACAGGCTTAGATCACCACTCACCCTTCTGTGATTTACACTTTACGGACAGAGGTGGGGTGCTGTGTATACACCTCTACCTTGGAACCCCCCCAGCTATCACCCCACTAAAAGGGGCAGGGACAGGGTGCAGTGGATTTTCCCTGAGTGTACGGGCTTAATACACCACTCCCCCCTTCTGTGATTTACACATTACGGGACAAGGTGTGTGCTGTTATCACACCTCAACCTTGGATACACCCCAGCTATCAAAATTTTAAAGGCAGGGACATGGTGCAGTGGACTTTCCTGAGTGTACAGGCTTAGATACACCACCTCAGCCCTTCTGTGATGTTACCCGTTACAGGAAAGAGGTGTGGTGCTGTGTATCACACCTAAAACCTTGGATACCCCCAGCTATTACCACAAAAGGGGGCAGGGACATGGTGCAGTGGACTTTCCTGAGTGTACAGGCTTAGATACACCAGCTCAGCCCTTCAGTGACGTTACACATTACAGGACAGAGGTGTGGGCTGGTGCCCTCACACATGATAAGCTTAGATACAACCTACTGATGACACCTACTACATAACAGATATATGGTGCTGGGACTTTCCTGACAGTAGCTTACAGAAGGGGCTTAATAACCAGTCACCCTCCTGTGAAAGGCATATATAAACGGGGATGTGGTGCTGTGTATTAAACCTCATAAGCTTGGTTACACCCCAGCTATCACGCATTATATGGCAGGGACAGGGTGCTGTGGATTTTCCTGAGAGCTTAGATACACCCTAGAGATGATACATTACATGACAGAGAGGTGCAGACACAGCTATGACAAGCAGATGAAGTCGCTGTAATAAACCCGTCTACATAACTCCCCGGACACACAGTCCACCTCAGCCTGAGACCACAGATCTCCCCTCACCTCCATTTCCGCAACTACTCCAACGGCAGCTACAAGATCCTA